>VZTV01073651.1:6729-24269 GCA_013400875.1 Anhinga rufa | reverse complement strand
TCGGTATCAACTTTATAGTCAATTAAAAAGAAAGCTAGAAAATCTGGAACACTGGCATCATGATAGGTACATCCCTAAATTCAGCAAGGTAAGCTAATTTAACTTTACCCTTTCTTTAATGTATCAAGTGAAGGAATCTCTTAATCAGTGAAATATAATATTGAAGAAAAATAGAAGCTCTCATAATAAGCCAGCATAACATAAGACAACTTCACAAACCACAATTCTGAGTCCCCAGGATTTCCAAATTCAAAACCACACGAGTTTCAACTTTCAAATCATAATATTATTTCATTATGTTGAAATATTTAGGATGTTGCTACACTTTTTTTTCAATCTTGGAAACAGCATAGAAGAAAAAAGAGAAACTAACAAAGAGGCATGAGCAGAAAGTATTATAACTCTGCACAACAAATATCATCACCATTTAAAACTGGGTACTTTGTGTGCATGTCAAATGAATGAGACAATGCCTGCAAATTTAGAAATTAGAGCTTCTGTTGGCAGTTTTGTTTCATTTTTACTCCTTGTTTCTAGTTACGTGCTGTGTCATTGTAACGCCACTACAACTCAAGTTATAGGGTTACCATCAAGTTCACTCCAACACATTAAGGAGAAAAAGGGTCTTTTTTTTGACAGTCCTCTGAAAGAGTTTTTAATTCCTCCCTTATCTACATGCATTATTTATAAATATGTATTATTCAGTACCTAATTTGGACCAAAAGAATTTTCATGGATCCCATTTATAGCTGCTCAGAGATAATGACTTTGTCAGAGACACCGCTAACAACATCACTGAAAAAGTTATCTTCACTGAGCAAGTGGTTGAAAACCTCAGACATCTGCTCAAAATACTGATGTGTGTATTTCCTGTATCAGGATAAAACTAACAGAAATCTAGGAATAGTTTTCTTAGAAATCTAAGGCAGATTTACCAAGCTTTAGTCAAATCAATATTATTGCCAGAAAAAATACTCCGGATACATTGGTTTAGCAATTTGTTTCACTGTGAAGTTGTATTGGAACAGCTACAGGCTGGTAGCTACAGGCCACCCTACTTATTTGCAGGAATAAGCACAGGAACATCAGTTTTTACCATGCTAAATTAAAACAGGAGAGAAGAATGGTCTTTCCATTCAGAAGAACATTCAACATATACTACTGAAAGATGGTTCCCTTTGAAATTTTATTTCCTTTTTGCTTAGTTTGGTATGGACAGTATGAAATTGAATAAAGCTGTGGAAGTCTTCCAGGAAAATCTGCAATGCAGGTGACACTTTCAAGTCTGTAAGCGACAGTTTTATATCTCTTATTTCTCTTTTTTTCCTTTTGTTGGGGTACTGTTGTCAAAAACCCAGGGGAGTGTATCCATCTCCTAAAACCCCTAAGGAATCCTAGCTGTTTGCTGAGCACACAGAGGTACACAGTCAGCATTTGTCTTGTGTCGTGCATGGTTACCTCCCTTCACTTACAAACACAGCAATATACTTTAGGTCTACATACATCTATACCCCACTATAAAGGTCTTTGATAACATCAACAAAGTGCACAAAGCGTGATGAGACAGATACCCAATATACCATATAACTCAGTGACCCTTTGTAACTGGCACACATGGCCTTATGCTCTTTTTTCCATTAAACACCTCTCCTGTAGAAGTCTGCGAGAGCATCAACTAAATCAAGTTCAGTCCTGACACTTCAGTTCACTTCTGACCTGGAACTTTCAGTGAGGTTTAGCTTGGACCCATAGAGCTCTGCCTTTAACCTGAGCTCTGCTATTTTAGTCCAAGTGCAGGTTCAGCAGGGTAACTAAGCATGGTGTTTTGATAGTTACCCTGAAAGAGTCAGTACCTAAAGGATGCGTCTGCACAGTGCAACGGGTTACGGTGCATGACCTCCTACTCCAGCATCAACCGAGCTTGTTCCGAAATTGGAAACGGTATGGTCTGTTCACCATAGAGAATTCAGCCACTTTGCTCCTGGAACAGATGCTGGCCTCTTTCCATGGCATCCTACAGTCCTGAGGAGACCTGCTACTCTGTTGTGAGTTGTGGGGACTCACAGGTTTCCCTACTGACACTGGAACTGTAAGAGCCCCTTACTTCTTATACACAATGTGCTCTGGCTCTGTGAAACCACTTTGATGGAGCAGTTTTCTCTCTCAGATCTTGCTAGGCAAAACAGCTAAACACAGGGGTGTGAAAAAGCACACTAATTGGGGTTCAACATCACCACCTCTTTTAGCACCCCTGCTTTTTGTATTATTTTCTATCGATCACATGTATCTACAACATTTTCACACAGGAGCAGCAGCTTGGAGGATACCACATCATATGAAGCTCTAGGCATACCTAGCCTGTGTGTGTGTATGGGCATGGGGCAATGTCAATAGTTCATTTAGTTCTAAATAACGGACCCCACTGTTTCTGTTACCAGTTTTTAGGCAGTGCAGCTATTCTTGATTTTGGCATTTTGTTTAAAAAATAAAAGTTAGCCAACAACAGCCCATGTTTCCAAGGTACCATTTGGTAGTGTAACTGTGCAACTTCAGAGTAGTTTCCATAAACATTTAACTAATTTTGACTTTCTGCCAGCTTGCTAGATAGGACTACAGGAAAACTTGCATATGACCATCTTTTCCTATAATAATAAGAAAGAATAGCCATTCTTTTTAGCCTTTTTTGAGGATTAGGAGAAATTTAATTTTTGAAAGTGGCCCAATTATATAGTAGCTGGCCTTTTTCACTATTTATTGCATAGTAAAGAAAAGGTTCACCTTTCTATAACAAGCCTCCTCAAATACTTTCCTCAGAGTTTTGGGACTCCATGCTATCAAAACATGTTCTTAGTTTTTCTTTTCTTTGTGAAAACCCTTGGTTTTATATACTTATTCTTCTCTGTCTTCGTTTTACGTGAGGACAGGAGAGAAAAGCAAGATGGACTGGACTGGAGCAGTTTAGTGTTAATATCACTGTTTCTGTTATAGTGTTGGCTTCTGCACTTGAACTGAAAATGTCTAGCATCTTGTGCAATGCTCTCCAGAGCTCAGATTACTAATAGGCAGATAATATTGCTTTCCAGGGGAAGGATCTTTGCCTGCCACCTTGCAAAATGGTAGAAATTTTTGGAGGCTTAGCTTCTTTTCCCAAAAGCTGGCTTGTGTTGTCTTAACACATGCAGGTACCTGCGCTGTTTTTGTGTGGAGGCTGGGACTAGCACCCCACATGCCTTGCCTCTTCC
The DNA here is from genome assembly GCA_013400875.1 of Anhinga rufa. Lineage (NCBI taxonomy): Eukaryota > Metazoa > Chordata > Aves > Suliformes > Anhingidae > Anhinga > Anhinga rufa. Next base: position 21,027 of record VZTV01073651.1, on the reverse strand, counting down.
ACTGCATTGAGATGCTCCGTGGACCCAACTCAGAGTCCTGCCCATAAACTTTATATAGGGACTTATTTTGCTTAACAAGTACTACTCTTTACCTCTCACTACAGTCCTAGCATGCTTTCTGCTCTGAACCAACACCCTAACACAGTGCATTTCTGCAACAACTCTCCCAGTGTCTCCACTTCCCACATTTTGTTTGCATGGTGGAAGCACAGATGCTGAACTCCTTGCAGTGCCTTCAATGTGCTAGTGGGTCCAGACTAGAGCTAGATCAAAGCAAAACCTCCAAACGGTGTGCAGTGCAGACATCACATCACAGCAGCAACAGCTGAGCCCCTGTTACACCACCTTTCTAGCTAGTCCAGATACAGCCTTCTGTTACTAATCCCGATTCCAGCACCACTTGTTTTCTTACCCAGGATTCAATTTAGTTCTTGCAGATGTAATAGCCTGACTCTTCATTTTAAGTCATTTACAAACTGTTCTCAGCGTCTTTGGTCTTTACTTAAAAGCATATCACTTGTGCTTCATTTTTTTGTGCTATTCCATGTTTCATGATATAGTTTCCTTTACCTGAACTCTCTGAAAAATCACTCTTTGTCAAGTACTTTACCAGTAATTTCAAAAATAATGTTACCTCCTACTGTTTTTTCTTCTTGGTTTAAGGAGTGTTTCTGCCTGGTCAGTTATCAGTTCCCTCCAAGTTTCAGCGGGGCCAGACTCAGAAGTGTACCCATTTCCACAGTTCACACCGGATGACACTCAGCAGTTACTTAGAGGCCACAAGACAGACACCCTCCAGCTTCCCAGGGTGCTGGAAGGGAGCAGGTTGGTGTTGCTCCAGGGGCTCTGTGAAATCCAACATCCTTTTTTGCAGACAGGCCCACAGAAAGGGCATCGAAGAAGTGTTTATGGGTTTAAGTCAGTGATGAAAAAGGGAACCACTGCTGCTTTCCTGGTAAGATTTCTCTCTTTGGTGATGAGGCATCAAAGTAGGCTTGAGTCTCTACAAGGTAATGCAGAGAACAAGCCAAACAAAGATACCAGTTCTTGGCAGTGGTGGAAGGTGTTTACAGCCATTGATCACCCCAAAGAAAGGATATGAGCCTTAAACTTTACCAAACTGGAGTGAGATGGTGACAGTGCCTCAGCTGAGGGGGTCAGAAAGCCTGTCACAGGAGCCACAGGATGCCACACCTTATATGGGACAATGCTGGAGGTGACAGCACTGGCAGCCACACTGCCACCCTGACAATGCACTGAAAGAAATGGGTATCTGGAAAAGGCACTGCATGCCGAGCTCAGACTCCATCCACAGGGGTAGCACTATGCATAAAGCCACATACTATGGATGGATCATCTTCACTCACATGAGCCAAAATACTGATCAGCAGCTTCAGATTTTTCAGTCTGGACCTTGGTTGAGCTAGTGTTCAAAGGCAGAAATATGACAACCTAAAATAGCTGTCAAAAGCACAAGCTGGAAGCCAGTGTAGTGTCTGGGTTATTCAGACTTGTGAATGGTGTTGTGAGAGTCTAGGGAATTCTAGAGCTAACTCTCTTAAGGCATTCCTCTTAAGGCAAAATAGTAAAACTTCTGAGATAGGAAATTAAAACATCAAATTGGAACCTAATCACCTCAGCAGTTTGAGAAAAGAGCTTAATACCTTGACTTCCCTTTTATAATTTGCACTTGATTAAAAGGAAGATGAATTACACATCTGTGTGACAAGAATTAATTCAGACAGTATAGGGAAGGAAGAAAAAGTAATTTTTGTGGGGTTTTCTAAATCTAAATTTTTTCTTTCCTTACATACAGTGACATACTGATAACAATATAAAAGTAAGAGCTGACATGCTTAGCTTTAGTGACACAATGACAAAGTTTCCTCAGTTCACATACCAACTCTTCTACAGCAATGTGCTTTACAGAAGAGACTGCAGCACCTCAGTTAATATGGTTGGCTGAAATGCACCTCCCTAACAACCACCTCTCTACTACACACTAGAAGAATTAAGAAATGAAAGGACCTTGCCTTTTCCTACTAGTGAGGATGTCCACAGTAAACCATAGGCTGCCAGGGTCTTACCCAGCCTCATCCAAAGTCCCCAGTGTTTCCCTTCCTTTAGCTTTATTAATCTAATAAAGTTGCATGCAACGCATCCGTTCACACACTTGAACCAGCCAGCAATGCGCTGACAACTCATCGTGTGGCCAAACATGGCATTACCTCTTCTTTATTCTGTAGCCATGGCTCGCCAGCGAGGCTCACCCCATGGTCCTCGGCAGGAGTGCAAGCCCTGGCTCCCGCTGCTCTCCTCCCTATGCCATCCCTTGTGGGCACCATTTGAGAAGGGACTTGGTGTAACTCCATCTTGTTCATAGTCCTAAAACAGTCTCTGTGTTCAGGCTTTCCTAATTCAACAAGCATCAGCAAACGTTGAGGTGAAACGCCAGGATTATATTGCTGTTTCTGTTCCACTTCAGAGAATTTTAGGAGCAACCGCTGAAGCTGTAGAAACAAACAAGGACCATTTTAAAAGGCTTGAAAGACTCTGACTTATCATATTGCTATTAAATGTGGAGTGACACCCATTAATCCACAGAAAATTAGTACAAATCTCTTGCAATAAGAAAATAGGTGTGGAGGAAATAGCAGCTTTGCAAAAATTGAAACCTGTGTTTAGTTTTCTAACAGGGAGAGTTTATGAACCTGGTTCCTATAATTAATGCCTACACACACAGTTTCCTGTCCTGAGTCCTATCCAATACAAACATTGGTTTTCCAGTGAGGGGGAAGCCTGTGTTATCTCCCACAGCAAGAAGGCCACGCACAGGGGAAGAGTGCACACTACTCAGACAGTACAAAGTATACAAGACAACCTTGCTTTCTCTCCCATAAGAAATGTAGATACTGTTAGTAGGCAGGTTTTCATCTAGGTCAAGAATGGGGAAACAGTGGTATATTGGTCAGATATGGCCTGCAAATTGACTTCATACAGCCTATGACATATTTCTTTCCTCACTTACATATTGTGCCTATAAAAAGACTATACAGCTCTCAGCTAAACAGATAGATAGATACATACATACATAAATTGGCCAGCTGATCTGGGTTTGTCCCTTTCTGCCCAACATGGTCTCTCATTCTTTCTTGGGTTGCTGCTGCCATTCCTTCATCTTTCACCTGTGCTCTGATTACTCCTTTCCATCACATTTCTCCTCTCTGTATTTTCATTCTAAGCTGAATGCAAAGCCAAAAACATTCTCAATTTATCATTCCCATGTTAAAAATGTTTATGCAAAGTAAATTCTCCCCATATGAAATCAGCTTGCTATTTATAACGTTAAACAGTGAGTATAACAGTCTATCTTTTAAAAGTTCTAAAAAGAGTGGGTTTTTCTTAAAACATTCATTTGTCATTGACATTATCCCTGTTACAAAAAGCAAAGTAACTATAAATAAACTAGTCAATATCTTAAAGGGACACTATTAGAGCTAGCTATGGAGTGCTTGGTTTTTTAACTCCTGGGGCTATACAGCAGTAAGCCCCTCACTAAAGTTGTATTTTCTGATATTTAAATGAACTACATGGAACTCCAAAGAGCTATTCCATGGCTTGCATTTTTAATACTTGATGCACTTGTTTGCATGTAACTAAAAAAAAATCTCTTTCAGCTATTGTAGTCTGGCTATCAGAGAGGAAGTTCATCAAATATTCTCCTAGAGAGACTTATATTTATAGCAACAGTCAATCAGCAACTGGGTCTAGGTGCAAGGGACCAGATAATAAATATAAATGTCTGAGTTCTACCAATCTTTTGTTACTTTATGGCTTTGGGCAAATTATTTTATTCTTCTTTCTTTATGTACCTATGTACAGTCATCTGTGACTGCCTGCTACCAGAATTTAACTAATACCATATTTAATATTTAAATAATGTTTAGTATAACAAGGTTCATTCTAGTGGGAGGTTCCAGCCATAAATTTCACATGCTACTGTAATGCAAACAGATTGGAGTAAAACCGAAAATACATATTTCCTTTTCAGCTATGGAAAAAAAAATGCATTTGTGTTGTATCCAGAACAACACTCCATCACTGCATGTTAAAAGACTGGCTCTTTAACACTATGATTTATTTAGAAAGGAAGCAAATGTTCTGGATAAGCAATCCACTCTTCATAAATATTAACTGTATTAACTATCAGGCAAAATAAATCCATGGTGTAGCAAGCGAACTTTATTTTAAGGTCAAAGCCATCCCTCTGGCTATTGCTTGCAAAATGTACAAGACAGATTTGTACACATTTATTTTTTTCTACCCTATTTCTCTCTCTGTCTTTTCAAATTATTTCACTACCCTAGACTCAAAACATGCACTTGTAGATGAGTTTAGTTTCCAGGTGGCTTCTCCCAGCCTTTCTAACAGGCGGAATTCTCTCTCTGAAGCATACACAAACCATCATTTAAGGCTAAAGAAAAACATTGGCTAAGCGATGTCAGTTTTATGATGCTGTTTATTACGGGCTATATTATCACAGTTTGAGACAAGGATTACTTACAGGTAATCTACTCAGATCACTACCATACCAAATGAGGACAATACAAGGTTGTACTAATTTAACCATTTTAGTTCCAATATGCATTTCACAGAAAAAAACTACAGATTGAGACTAACATATGACTCTAATAAACAAATAGGTTTCTTTTAGCTCTTACATTGCAAGCCATGAGGTGAAAGGTAGGGAACCCAAATTACCAAGCTTATTCAAAAGTACATGGCAATTGGGAGTACCAAGCATCTCCTGAGTTCCTCCAAACTCTGCAGAATCAGGGTCACTTCACACATCAACCCTCAGCAACTCAGTTCAGAGTTTAAAACCAAGTATTAATGTATAAAGTATTAATGAAAACACAAAAATAATGTAATATATTGAGATCTCCTCAGCCATGTCAAGCACATTTCTAGAAGCCTCTTCCTAAACGTGATAGAAGTAGTAACTTCATTTTTTGAACATTGCTAAACTTACAGTACGAGTAGTCACTTAACTTAGGAAGTAATGGACCCAAGATGTTAGGACACAAATATCCTGAGCACCTTCTGCTAGTTTCCAGGCACATATTTTTCTAAACAGGTCACACACAGCCCCTGTGGCTCCCTGGGTAGTGTCACTGAGCACATCATGGGATGTGTGTCATGAACATCTGCCTAGTTCATGCCTTCAATCACAGAAAAGAGCTAAAACCCAAGCAAACTAGTTTTCCAAACATTCCCACAAGAGCTCAAATATGCAAATCACCAGAAGATTGAACTTTACCTGTAAGTGACAAAGAAACAGTGTTTTGGCATGTACAGAATACAACACGCTCACAAAAATAAAGAACAACCTCCAAGTAGGAGTCAGGAGACAGACATGAGCCACTAATAAAATCTCTCTCCTACCTGTCCTCATGGAAGAAATACAGCCCTTAGTAAGTTATCCCTATCTCTACAATATTTCTTTCTCAAAAAGTATTTTTTCTTTAATAATTGGGATGAATACATTATCCACAAAGTCACTGGCATGCTCTCCTAGCACTTACTCCACTGTGCAAGCNGTGGTGGTTTTGGAGGAGGGGGGCAGGGAGGGATAAAGAAAACTAATAACTCCAGCAGTCCCCTTCAATCATCTCCTAAAAAGGGTGAAAGTGCAACAGCCCTGAAAAATCCAGACCAGGTCTAGCCTGAATTCCTCACATTTGCAGAATTCCAGACACAGTTAGGAGACCAGTAATGACAGGGAAGAGCACTGACCATGTGCAGTACAAACAGCAATTATCAAAACCATTGCCAAGTTTGTATCTCATGGATGCACCCTTTCTTAAGTGAAATGGTACTGATAAGCAAAGCAGTGCCAGCTAAGGAAAGCAAGGCAAGGCAAAAGAGTTCTTTGGTGAGGAGCATTATCTGCCTTCAGCTGCCAAGAGGTGCAGGAGATTCCACAAGGTTGAAGTCATCTGAGCTAAGAGAAGGTCTCAGCATGGGAATGACACCTTTATTATCAGCAGTTTCCAGCCCAAGAGGAAACAACTGTACCAGTTAAGGAGTTATCTGTACCGTCTTCTAGGCTTTTCTACTCTTCTCTCACTCCTTCCCTAAAGCATGTTATCAAAGAAAATACAAATAAAAACCAATTTAGACTAAAAGATTATTTTTTTTTTCAAAAAAAGAACCAGCAGAATTTCAGACACCTTATGAATGCTGATGAGAACATGAAGAGAACATTTCACAGTATGTGGTGAACAGAAATTTTTAATTTAAAACTTGTAGCAGTTTCATGAAAAAAATATTTCTGGCATAGGCTAAAATGGTTACAGAATCCTGCAAACCAGTACCAGCCATATACGCACTGATGTGACAGGAGGCAAGCTGTCACCAGCTGGAAGTTTCACTTGAAACTGACTGGATTCATGCTCTTAAATTAATGTATATGGAGATTATTCATTGAATGCATTCAACTTTTATGTTATGCCGAAGAAATTATTATCTTAATTGACATAACTACCAGGAGATACAGAGTAACATATTAAGATGCTGGCTAGAATCCACATTTTTCATCTCTAAAAGGCTATTAAAAGAATTGTGAAAGGTACAAAAGAAAGGGTTTGAGGTATAGAAAATATCTTGAAGAAGCAGACATAAAGACTGAGCTTACCAAGGAGAAGAATGACAGGTGACATGGCTGTAGCATGGATACGTCATGGGGAAAAATCAGGCTCATTAATCGAAAAGCACAGTCTTCAGTGGTCAGAAGCTGATGCCAGATAAATTAAAAATAATCGTTTGTTTGGACTTGGTCAGTCATCGAAAAATAGCTATCAAAGCAAACCTTGCTTAATTTCAGATCAAAACCGGATGCCTTTTTGGAAGGCATGTTTAACTTAAACAGGAAGCACTAAGTTCAACATGGATAACGGGATGAAGTGTAGCAGCTTGTGAAATACAGAGAGCAGACCACATTATCACCTTCCAGCTTTAGGCTTTACAAGTCCCAGAGTTTTTTGCTGGACTTTAGTCATACGCTGCCATCAACAGCTCTTAGGTATTCCACGAGGCTGTTTGGACCTCCACATGCGACGCTGCACTATACATTCTTCACATCAGCCTTTCCTCAGTCCATGTCAGAGGCAACTTGTTCGTTCACTAAAAATCCATTTTAACAACTTCAGCAAAAAAATAAAGACAAATAAATCAGCTGTGAACCCTGTGGCTCAGAACCTAATTTTCAAAATATGCAGAAGTTGGTGACATGGAAATCAATTTCCTCTGGAATGTGCTTTTCCTCAGCAAGGGCTATTTCAATGCCAATGTGCTCTCTCACATCATTGGACTTGGCTGTGATACTATTAAATGGAAGTGGCAAGATTTTCTTTTTTCACACAATGGATAAAAACCTTAATTTTCCGAAGTCACTGAGTAGAGTTTAAGGTCTGGGGGGTTTTAATAGCGTTAATATGTGTATTTTGGAAGAAACAAGGCCTGAAATTTTCAATGTAAAAGCCAGGGAATATTAGATTACAGTGATTGAGAAAAACAGTTGGGAGAAGATTCAGTCAGAGACTTGAAAACTCACTGTGCTAAAGCTAAAGCTGTAAGTGCAATTCTGAGCAGCAATGAACCAAACCGAACAAAATAACCAAAACAACCGACTGTCAGTGGAGTTGCAAGGAACAGGGTGGAGGGAAAGAAAACCTCATTCCTGCCGTGGGGTCCCTGCCCCCTGAGGAAGAGGACAACACAATGCAAAATGCCCCTTCTGCCTGGGGCAAGCAGAGGGGGCACACAGGGAATAGCAGGAGCAGAGCCCCCAGGCAAGGCTGTGAGCCCATGGGGAGCCGCTGCAGGCTGCTGCCATGCACCAGCCCAAGACAGTTCATGCTGACAGTGAGTTTTCTGATGGGACTGAGGGTCGCACATGATGCTTCTTATGGATACAGGACATATTCTTAACCAAATGTTTGAGATGCCACTCTTCAGACCTCGTCACAATAGGAGAGAGTGGAAAAATGAAAAAAAAAAAAACAAAACAAACAAACAAAAAAAAAGAAGAAACAAAGAAAGAACAGAGAAATGGAAGGGAAAGGAATATTTGTTGAGAAATCTTTCCTGTTCTTCCTGAGCCCACAAATCCTCAGGACCACCCTGGATACAAGTGAAAACATGCCAAAAAAGAAAAGAGGAAATGCTTTTCACAGAGCGGTTACATTTCACCTCCCGGCTTTAGAAATGCCAGGCTGCCATTTTCAGAACTTATATAAGAATATAGCTTTTTACCCTCAATTTCCATTAGTTACAAATCATTTTCTATTAGCAATCCATTTAAAAAAATTGTGACAAAAAATCACCTCTCGGAAAACAGCATCAGTCATATCCATTCCCAGAGGCAAACTTGTTTCATCCCATTCTAAATCCTGGTTAGTAAACAAATCCATAAATCCATTTTGACAATGTCATCAGGTTAAGCACTGGCTTTTTAGGGGGAGGGGAAGGGCAAGAAACAACTTTAGAGGAATGACAGAAGCTTGAACTTTAAAAAAGAAATCTGATGTGAGAGAAAACATGAACAGTTCAGAGAAAAATAATTATAAGAACCCTCCACCTACCTCACTTCTCTACAGCCAGCAGCATTTGAATTGGGCCTGTTTCCACCAGGAGTGAAGGTTCTTCCATATTCCATATGGGGAAAAAAGATCCCTTCCCAATTACACAGCTTTGATGGATTTTTTTTTTTTGTGCCAAATCCAATACAGAAAATCAATCATCTTCATGCATCTGAGGGGAAAAATGCATAGTAGTTTCCCTTGGTTGAGGGCAAGGAAGGAGCCTGAGCAACACAGCAGTAGGATCACACCACCTGCGATCTGAGTGCATATGCTTCGTGACGCACTCATCTGGGATTAAAACACATGCACGTCCTACATCTTTTTATATTGCAAGGGTCTACATGACATTTTCCATTCTAAAAGTTTTGTGGAAATTTTATAAAAGGTAGCTTCCTGCCTGTTAAAAAAAAATAAAAATAAAAAAGCCCCACAGAAGTATTACAAGAAAAAAAAAGTCCTGGGCTAGAGAAAGCAGCTTTTTTATGCCATGATGTTTAGGTAAACTAGAAATTTTCACTAGTTTGTATTTGTCCTCATGTGCTTTTTTAGGGAAACTCCAAGTCAAGAACAATAAATGAAACAGGAACATTTGGATTATGCCTATACCAGTAAATGACACAAGAGGATGCTCCCAGGCACTCTAATTTGGCTGTGTGTATCACTCACTTCTGGTATGGATTTGACTTAGGCTATGGGGAACACTCTCCAACTATTTCCAGGCAGATTTTGGAAGTTAACTTGGGTCCATTGCTAATAGGTAGTCTGCATGACTGTTTGGGAGGGTAAGAGTTTAATAGCATAGATGTGAGCTGCTCTACGTATATTGGCCTCAGGGCCGGGTAATGGCCTGGCCCAGTTGAGTTTACTAGTCTAGACTAAGTGCCAGACAAATGCTGTTACTAAAGAAAAGCACACTCTTTGAGCAATGCTGCTAGAGCTGGTCTTTGTGCTCTTTCTTTAATCAGAAGACGTGAGTCTCCATGCTGAGTTATGTTAAGCTCTTCTCCCAGTCTCTCTCATGCAGTCCCAGTGGCTCCCACATCTCCTAGGAAGGAGGAAGGAGACGAAAGCTCAGTTGTCTGGTCCTTGTGTCCATGGACCCCACACGTAGCCCAAACCACCCCTTGGACAGCAGTTGGCCAACTTTGCTGTTCCCCTTACTTCAAGCAGCAGAAAGCACAATAGGAGTAACTCACTCACAGCTTAAATAAAAATAGTTACATATGCTAGGGGGGTGATTACAGTTTGACAACATACATTTCATTTTACTTTTTATACTAATGTTGAAAATTATGCACCAGCCCTCTTTATTAAATTTATGATATTTTGGTTGATGAAGCAAATGTCTGTGAAATTTATGAAATGCCACATTGAGATTTCTGTGCAAACATTATATGTCTACATCTCTGATGTAAGTTTCCTCCTAAACCAGTTTTTCTTTCACTTGCAATTCCTCACTGCCAAATAAATGTATTTCCAGCTGTATCTGTGGGAAACAAATAGTGTCATGCAATGACCAGCTAGGAAATGCACACCTGTCATAAACTAAAGAGCATCTCATGGGATATATTGTATTCCATTCCCAATTTACCAAGAAAGGATACAATGGAAAAAAAATGGATTGGTGTCAACTACCAGATGTTTTCAAGCCTCTCTAATTAGGTAAAAATTAAACAACTGCTATGTTCTATATTATAGATATTTTGCAGATGTGTAATTCACATAAACATACAGAGTCTGATTTTCATTTACACTGAGGCCTTTTTACACTGCTTTGGCATCACAACATCACTTAATATTGGTGTAAGTTATTTACATTTGCATTTTAAGTTCCTTTTATATTACGAGAGTATAATAATTGGTTGTATACAAGCATATCAGGATCAGGCCCATAGTATGTTGGGGAAGATTTTAGCAAGGAGTCCTGAGGGACACCAGAAGGAAAAAGAAGTCTTATACTATTTTAGTATTTATATTTCATGAACAAGTCTGCTGAGAATGAGTTACATTAAATTCTACTGTACTGTACATCTTTGCAAATGTCATTGCATATTTAATTGTAACTGTGATTAATTTGCTCATGAGGAACACAAAATGTTGAGTTATGTTTTCCTTACCCACTCAGTCCTTTTCCTTAGGCTCTGCACAAACCCCCAAGCTGCAAAAAATTCAGGGAAAAAGATAATCAAGTAAATCCTGCTTGTACCAAAACAACAGTTTCTTATTCTCATCTTCCAGATTGAAATAAGAGGAAAATTATCATTAGGCAAGGTAAAAGGGTAAAACTTCAGTAAAAAATCTAAGACTGAACTAAGTGAACAACTTCATTCTGCTCCTAACAACAAAGGGGGGAAAAATAGTTCCTGTGTTCTTTCATAATAAGGCTGGTTTAGCCAGCTCATCACCGATATCCTGAAGTAACTCATAGATGAACAGCCATAAGATGAAGGATCCTTTGGAAGGTACATACAATTCCGTTTACAGAAACTGAATATACCTTATTTGTACCTTCACCCCAAGTAATAATTACTAGAACTCTACAGTCAAATACATATTTCTAACCCAAATAATTACATATTTTTAAAAAGAAAGACTATCCATTATACAAAGAGTAAAGACAGGAACATGATTGGCAATACTTATCAAGCTTTTCTCATACTCATCAGTCTTCAATGTCTGTATTAGTACTGTGACAGCAATACAGTCCCTCCACTAGGGACTCTGCTGCTGGAAAGAAAAGCCTGATATACCATATGCTTGAAAGAAAGAATGCCTGGACTGAAAATTATTATTACTACAGAAGATTAGACAAACACACATTCACAGCGTATCATTTTGCACTTGGAGAAGACTGAAGCATGGTTATTAATGTATTCAATTTCTTTCTCGACGTTCCTGAATCATTATTTATCTTTTAGCCATCTGGTCTAATTGTTAATTCTTCTTAGAGATCGGCAGGCATACTGTGTGCTTACGGTAACCACCACTTTTGGTAAGGATTTTTTTAGTAGTGTAGGCGGCAGTATCTGTCTAAATGATATTTCACTAGTTGAAAGCATTTGTCGAAAAACCTAACACAAGAGCATGTGATAATCCTGATTAAAATGTTGGGGTTTTTTGCTATGTAACAAATTGCTCTGAAAAAAATAATAGAAAAGTGAGTGTTAGTCTAAACTGACTGTTGAGCTATATTTGGAAGAGAGTTCTGTGAAATGCAAAGAAGTCTGGTCTGGATTTCTGGTTTCATTTCATGTTAATTTTGTGAATAAATTCAAAATGACAAGGAGGGAATAGCTTTTACCCCACTTCAGTCTGTGTGGAGCATGAAGATGAAGGCTGCCACCTCTTCATGGACAGCATATACAGAATTATCCACAAAATGTGGACTGACAGTCCAAAGAGAGCCCAGAAGACCTTAACAGTTGGGCTACAAACACCATTCCAGTAATACAGGATACTCCATAATGTGCATGCTATCCTAGAAATCACTTACATGTCCTATTCTGCTTCAAGTAGCCTCAGTTGCAGGATGTCTAAAGAATGTCTCTTCCCTCCTCTTCTGCATTTCAGTCACCATGTCAATCTGTGTTCTCAATACTTTATTTTCATAACTTTTTTGTATCTTTTATTTTCTTTACTTACCAAATGTCTCTCCATTTCACTATTCTCACCCAAAATTTTCCTTAAGATTTTGTTCTACCACTTAACTCTTCTTTCTTCAAATCACCTTTCTTCCTTGCAGAATGAATGGGGATACTTTCATGGCATGATGCAGTGTTATCCAGATGCACTTGAGCAGGCCTTGGACCGGACAGCCTGTGTCTGGATGCATTAGCATGCATTACCAGGCTTGGTTTTATTTGCTAGCTACACCTCAGAGAACTGTTAGTGTAGCTCTGCTGCTTGTAGTGTCCAAGCCATGATGTTTCACGCTAGTGCAAACATTGCTGCATCTCACTGCATTAGCACATGCTGAACACACCTGACTCAAGTGCTCAGCCCAAGGATCACCCATGTTTGAAACAATAACCTCTCCCAATTCACTCAGGCATGAAAAAAGCTGCAAGAGTATAATGCAGGTTGAGATACAGATCACAAGATCAAAACAAAAAACACAGATATCCTTCACTCTAGATCCTTCTGTCTACAACACCAGCACCGAACAATTCAGTACTGATAACAAATGGGCTGCATCCACTGCAGTAACTTTTTAGTCAGTAGAGGCATTGATGAGGGTGCAAGACTGACAGCTGCGTGTTTCCTCACCTTTCAGCAGAGCCTGGCAGTTAGCTAGGTTGTGTTAGTGAGATCTTGCCCTAGGAGATGTGGTCAAGGGGATCATAGGGGAGGTGGGAAGGGGCTGCTGCACCCCCATCCACAGCAGGGAGCTCAGCCAAGCACCCCCACCTCCCAGGCTCCCGAAGTATGCTTCCAGCCTGGCCCCACTCCTGCCCAGCTGCACCTCCCAAGGCCTGTATGAAGACAGCAAGCTCCTGCAAGAGGAGTCCCACAGTATGGGGACCAAGCCAAAATACACATCTCCTTCACATGGAGCAGGAACATTTTCCACTTGTCCAGCAAAAGTACATGTGTTTGAACCTGGCAGACAGAGGAAAAACTGGTCTGGAGCTGCTGGAAGTGCCTTACAAGCATCTGCATCACGGAATGGCTTTGGGAACTATCAGTAGGGCTATGTGGGATAGGAACCAGGGTAATCTCAGTGGGTGTTCAGGAAGGGGAAAGGAAGTTTACCACCAGTGGTGAATAGCGGGGACAGAGTCCTCCATCTCTTCCCTCTGTCTGCCAGCCCAACCATCCAACGAAATATTCCTCTTTTCTACAGCACGGGGACAGCCCTCACCTCCCGCTATGTCCAGAAAGACCTTTGTGCCGTAATTAGACTGTCCTTACCCTCCGCCACACATCAGACATCCTGATTCCCTCCCTCTCTTCCTCCTCACTGTCCTGCCCATCCTCACCAAAGAAAGCATTTCCTTCCTCCAGTAACAGTCTCCTTCCTTCCCTTAGTCACCTCTCACACCACCCCTCTCTACAACCCTGCATTTCCAGCAGCACTGGCACAACTGGGGAAGAGGCTGGCTGAAAAGTCCTCCTTGTACCATTGGGAGAGCCAGGAGGATCCCATAGGTTGAACCTGCAGAACCTGCTGCCATACCAAAGATGAGCACCAGTGACCAACCCTCCAGCAGTGCCTGATCCCCTTAGGTCTTTCCTATGCAGCAACACCAGCATCACGAGGCATTCAGTGAGTAGATACTCCTCCACTAGCCATTCTTCAACAAGAACACCACAGGCAGTCAGCAGCCACCCTTTCCTCATTCCCCTTCATCTCTGTAACCCACTGCTTTAGGCAATCACATCATTTAGGGAGCCCTATGGTTTCACTTCCACCTACTCCTCTTCCCAGCAGCTTCCTGAGCCTCCAACCACCCAGCCACCTCTCCTGTGAGCCATTCTAGCTGGGTGTATTGGGTTTGCATGGCAAGGTTTGGGTAGCAGGGGGGCTACAGGGGCAACTTCTGTGAGGAGTTGCTAGAAACTTCCCCTATGTCTGATAGAGCCAACGGCAGCCAGCTCCAAGGCCAACAGACCCGCCGCTGGCCAAGGCTGAGCCCATCAGCACCGGTGGTAG
>VZTV01073641.1:0-10447 GCA_013400875.1 Anhinga rufa | reverse complement strand
CCCGCAGCGCCGGCCCGGGCCCCGCAGCCCCCCAGGAGAGAGAAAGCCTCGGGGGGAGCGGGGAGGACGGAGGGGAGAGAGGCTGAGGGAGGTGCGGTGAGAGATGCTGAGGGAAAGGAGCAGTGTGAGTTTCCCCTTCAGACCCGAGACCCTCCTGTTGATTTTCTGAACAGGTTTGACGAGAGCTGCCTGACATCTCCCTTACGTATTGCGCTTTGCGGTCTTCAGCGAAGCTTCTCAAAAGATGTTTTCAGCTCCGAGGATCAGCTGGGTCTCTGAGGGGTGACACGTCCTGCGTCCGGCTGGCCAGCACCCCACTCTCCCTGACCGTTTCCAACTTTTTCCTCAGAAATCTCAGACAGCATCATCATCATCATCTTGTATCTGTGTGCATCTTCCCCAATCTCCACGTTGTGTTTCCTCTTCAAGCTGCACCCAAGATTTTCATGGGCAGTTTTTGCTGCAGTTGGCTCGCTGCTCCAGGGCAACATTGGTGTGCCAAGAGAGAGCTGACCTATATGTATCATTTTATTTTGGAGCCTGGGTGAGAGGTAGTAGTGAGTAATGTATTTCTGCAGAAATTATTTAAGTCCTGAAAATTTCCTGCAAATGCATTATTACAATGATCACCAATATAAAATCCAGTGTTACTGGCAGCCTAAGGCAGCTTCAGTCAGCTTTGAAGACTAGCAGAATGCAGTAGAAAGCAGCAGAGATGGGAAGGCCACTGTGTCCCCAGAGGGAAACCCTTCCCTCAGTCTCCCAGCCACAGCACATCACACTTCTGTTCAGTGCCACGGAAAGTTTCATTCTGGACAAACTGTAAATCTTAGTTTATTGGTACAATAGTTTGGTTTTTTAAATGTAAACCTCTTGGACTCACAATTTAAATAATAAGCATTGTTAGGAATTATCTGGAATGAATTAATAGTTTAACTATGTTCCATCACATTGCAGAAAATATGGCATATGAAACAATCCTGTACTGGCAGAGAAATGTTTAGACAACATACTCCTCTTTTCCACCTCTGTCTTTATGTTTAGGTTTCCAGTTCATCCCCAGCCTCAGATAAGCTTAATAACATTGCCATTGACAATGTACAGATGGCACTTAAGTAACATTTAGAATTTTAATTTTCCTAGCTTTCAGGAGGAACTGACGGTTAGATCAGACACAATGAAAGCATTAAAAAGACCTGAGGACCAGATTCCCAAAGGTATTTAGTCATTGGACTCCCAAGGAAGTGGAATAAAAAAAAATACTTCTTTGTAATGCCTTTGTAAATTTGGTCTTCAAACCCATTTTCCAAACAATCTAAACATATCTAAGTGTTAAATACTTCAGAAGAGGGGTGTCTCAAGAGCTAGAGTCTCCTTCTCTTGCAGTGAGGTGAGGGCCACCGTCCCAAGCCCTGGCTTGCAGGCAAGACCTTTCCATGCTGTCTTTGATGAATGTGGTTTAAAAAAACCAACCCTGACATTGACAGCGCTGACAGGATATAGAGTCATGCATTTCCCCCTGCTCTAGGTGTGCCTGCTCACGCAGGGGGGTTGGACAAGATGATCTCCAGAGGTCCCTTCCAACCCCTACTGTTCTGTGATTCTGTGATTGTTTGACCAATTAACAAGGTGCTGCAGCATATGCTTTATTCAGTATTGTTGCAGTGAATTAAGACTACATTCATCCTTTAATATGGAGAAGTACTGTGGAGTAAGCTTACAACACAATCTCAGTTACTCTGACTGTCTTCACGGACTTGAACTCAGTTTTCCTAGCTCCTTCAAGTGAGATTTCTTTGGACAGGGATTGAGCCAAGTGGTGAGGGTGCGCTTGTATCCCAGAATGGAAGATCTGCACCTGAAGTCAGTGCAGAATAGCTCTTCTGGTTTTCTGCTGTCACCTTGGTTTACTTCATAATAACATCCTTGTGCTCACAAAGGCTTTACATTCACTATCATTATAGCCAGTTGAGCCAAATTTCATCTTCTAGGCTCAACCTGCAGCACCCTAGAGCACCTGCTTAGGTTCGCGCTTCGCCCTGGAGCTGCTGAAGTCCCCTCCACCCATAACAGCGTGTCTGTAAGGAAAGCCATGGCCACAGGGGTGGTGTGCCTTGCTCATGTGTTGAGCTGGCAAGGCACGAACCAGGTCTAGTTCACAGTGACCCCACGTTGTTCCTGAGCTCATTAGCCTTACTGAAAGGCAGGTACATACATTAGGGCACAGTGCTATGCTAGCAGCTTGACGTGATTCCCAGCATGATTAGGTGCTTCCCTGCGTCTGGAGATAGGTGTTTTTCCCCTCAGTGTCACTTGATCTGCTGGGTATAAGGACATTGCAAACTAAGCAGGAAAAATTGTCATAGATGGTAGTGCCCCTAAAACTTAGGATTTGTAATGATTAATCTTTATCTTCCTTCTTGGCTCAGTCCGGAGTGCCTATTCTCTACATGGAAAATTTTGGGGGTGCCCATTTGTTCTAATATGATTGCATTTCTATAAACCTCCAAGTCTGTACTTCTATTCTAGTACTGGGTACTTTTTTGATTTACAGTTAAGTCATAGTAAAGCATGCAGCTAACATGAGAGCTGTTACGGGCTTATTTTTCTTTGAGCAGAATTTGAATGCCCATGTAGAAAATTATACCTTTATAGCTATGTGTACAGTAGTACAGAAAACAGCTACACTTGTGTAATTATATTGACATACAACCTAGATCAAGGCCTCAGGTACTTTAATTACTTACACTGAAAATGTTAAACCTAGATTATCTCCCACTGAGGTTAATGGAAAAATTCCCATAAATTTCAGTGGGGCTTACATTCTGTCTTTGAACAGAATTGCTGAGGATCAGAAGGAGGTTGTCACATTGATCACCTCTTCTGGTCATTTGTTCTACCATTTTTATCTTGTATGATTAAAGCAACAGTGACAGCCACAAAAAATATAAAAATTCATCTGTATTTAATGTAACAGAAGCCTGTAATCCTGTTATCTCTACTGCATTTTTACAGCAGGAAGAAAGCCACATCTGTATTGAAAATACTGCTTCTGCTTAAAAGCGTGCTTCTGAGGACATAGGAGTAACTATAAATAGTATGTTCTTATGTTGGACTGGTGCAAAGTTTAATATTATGTTAGGTAAAAGATGTCAGAGAATATGTTTTGACTATAACAAATTTTCATAGCTAAGGTGCAGCCCAGAGACCTGATATTTTTCTAAGACAAAATAACACAGCTAAAAAGCATCTCTTCCTGAACACATATGTTACACAAAAAACCTACATTACACAAAAGCACATGCAATCTTTTTGTCAAGATATAATTTATTCTTAGACATTAATTTATTAATTTAGAAAGGACATAATAAACTGGAATCATTTTAGTTGGAAAAGCATATCCAGAGATATTACATAAAAAGAATTTGTAAGACTTAGGTCAGCCTCAATACAGGATGCTTAAGGTGGATTTGAGGCAAAAATGGCCCCCCGTCATGGTGAATGCACACTTGTCAAAGGCAGACATCGTCTGAATCAGTGATTCTGGAGAATAGAAACCACCTTCTGGTTGGATGAGTTTTGAGACAAAAGACTATGTTCCTGAAAGCAACAGGGCTGGGAGCTGTGCATATTTGATTTATTTTTTCCCACACATTGTTTATTCATTTAAAGGCAGTATATTATATTCTGTTTTCTGTGTTTCAAACATCTGTTATTTTGCATGTTCATTTACCAATTAATTAATAACATTCTTTCCCCCTTCCAAAAATTGTACTGCGAACAATCAATCAAATAGTTAGCTGCAGAAAAAAAGAATAGCAAGATGTCTGGCTAATGTACAACCTATAATATGAAAAGACACCCTTCCGAAGTATGTAAGTAAAACCAACATCAAATATGTCTACAACAAAGACAAAATCTATGCCAGCAGGCAAAAATTCCAGAAACGAAAGCCTAAGTTCCCTGTTGAAGGGGAAAGGAGGGCATGAGAGAGGGAGAGCAGAGCTAAGAAAGGGAATTAACACCAGTGAGTTTTGCAGTTTCTACCATTTTAAGCTGTGTGTGTCTCAGCTGTTCATGTGCATTTCCCCGCAGAGGCTGTACCATACGGCTGGAGTCAGGCTGGGAGGGCTGCTGAGGCTGACACTGCCAAGGGATCGCCCTGCTGCTGGGCTGACCCTGCCACCTGCAGAGCGAATTTCCCTTAGTCCCTGCAGTGCTCCTTTCCCTTACTCCCCAAGTATGAAGGACACCTACACCAAAGTACCCATTTGTGGCTTTTGGCCCATGATGATTTTGATATGAGGCTCACGGGAAAGCTAGCCAGTTAGTTCAGTGACGGGTGGTCAGCAGAAGATCATAGTTGGCATCCTGCGGGAGACCATGTTGTGCCAATGAGTCCCTGCGAGCAGCAGCTTGAAAGGCCAGGTGTGACAGCAGCCAAGGGCAAATCAAACTCAGTGCAGCTAACTGACAAAGTGGAATAACAGCAAATGACAAACTGAATGCTTGTGGCCTGCAATGAATTTGTATATCCATACTACAGTCTTCAAAAATATTGTTTAGCCTGTCAGCAGTAAGTTTAATTCACTGGTGAAACTGATTGTTGTATTAGTACAGTACCAGTTAGGGGTTTTCCATGGGAGGGACACTATCCAGGCAGATCAAGATGTGATCGCAAGTACTGATTGTCTATTCTGTTTACTGGTCATTTGTTTAATCAGATTGCTTGGACTTAAAAAACTCTGAGTTGTAGTAAAAATATTTTTCTACTCAGTGAGGTTTTACAGTATGGAAATGTGTAAATGTCATGACCGAATAACTGTAAGTATAAAAACCCACAGTTATTTTGTTGGGTCAGCTCAGTGTTTAACTTTCAGACCATTTTTGTACATTGAATACATATAAAATTTTTAAGCTCTATCTGAGATTTAGGAGCTCTAGGAAAGATTTAGAAAATAATTAGGGATTTCAAAGCAATTAGAGCAGAATCATTTAATGATCATAGTTTTCTCAGGTCTTGCTCAAGTAAACAGGTGTTAAGGACACTGAAATGCTAACATAAGTTTGTGAGAAACTTGAGTGCTATGAGAGGAATATCAACAGACAGACTTTTCTTGAAATTACATGTCCTGAAAAATTCCTAATTTAATACAGTTTGGGAGTAACTGTGCCTCATTCTAGTTCAATTTAACTTGCTCTGTAAGTTGATTAAATCACAAAGTAGTAAGACCTTGTTTAAAAAATGCGAGAGAATCACACAGAGATTTGATTATGAACAGTTATTGTATTTAACTTTGTGCTTTATCAGAGCCAGAGTAATTTTCAGGTGTTGGTGAACACGTTGTGGTCCTTTATTTAATAGATTGAAGAAATTTGCAGTTTGCTTAATTTTATTTTCTTAAAGAAGAAGTGGACTTCTATTAGTTTTATTTTCACAGCTGCAGGGTTTAGAGTAGAGCCCTATTATTTCCTTTTGGCCTTCTCATGGATGATCGTAAGATTTTCTGGAAGTTAGATTAGCATATGCCAAAGATTTACGACATATTAACTCATCAGCACACAGTAAACCCTTGACTGTCTTTTCAAACACAGTGATCATGTGGCAGCTGTACTTTACTCAGGAAAAACTGAATTATGCAAATAAAAATATTGTTCAGTTTTAATGGCACATTATTTAGCAAGAGCAGCTATGCATTTGAAATATGAACATGCTTTGATCTCATTTTTATCACTTTGTGGACTGTATTTTCTTTTTGAGGTACTCCAGGTTTTAACTGGTGAAGAACTAACTAATCAACAATGCCTTTTTTTTTAGTGTGCCATGTATCATCTCAGTTACCCCTGACCAGAACGGATGGAGCAGTGAGTCACTACCAGATGTTATTAGAGCTTTGACAACAAAAGACCAGATGAAACCTCTAAACTGCCTGTTTTCCAGACCACCGAAGTACAGCAGTTTGAATTTGCTTTGAGTTGCGCAAACTGCAAAGCCTGGTAAGGACTCTTTTCTACAACCACAAGTGCAAATTAAGTGCATAGGCAAAGGGCTGTATTCTAGCACATCCTAGACACTTTAAATGCCACTCCAAGCCATTGGCTCCATTTAAAAATAATGACTTTGGCAACAAGGTCCTGAAAGTTATCAGAAAATATTTAGTTCTATTTGTAATACATAAGTCAATGGCAGTGGATGGAAATATTTTTGCAGCTCAAATATATTGTCCATGTGCATTCATACAATCAAATTACACTTTAAAACTTCTGCATGCCAAATTATTCTGACTATCCAGGAAGTGCAATATTGTCTGATAAATTAAAATGTAAATTCTTTTTACAGAAGTGTACACATATGTTTTGCCTGGGGAGGGGGAAGAGTGTCATCTGACAGTCCATAGCTACAAACACTCTCATGAGAACTGTCATAGTATTTCATGGTTTTAAGACTTCGTGGTTAAGAAAAGTGGGAGCGAAATGCTGAACCTCTATCTCCTGATCTTTTTTAGACTGTATTTGAGATCAGTAAGTAATGGTTGAAAGTTTTTAGTGATTCATATGAAATGAATCAATGTCTCCACTCCGTTTGTAGTAGATAGATAATTGATAGCTTTGTTGATACCAGTTCCAAAACGCAAGAGCGTTGGGTATCAACAAATATTAAGCCATTCTCTCATTATCAGAGGGGATCCTTCCAGGCCACTCTTGAGGCATATTGCCTGGATAGCATAGGGAAGCAGGTCCCCTTTTGCTTAGAGGTGATATGTGTAGAGAGAAGCCATCCTTGAGTCAATTTTTTTACTTTATTCCATGGCATTACTTGGTGACCAGTCCCGTTAGCTTCAGCACTTCGTAACATGAAGTTAGGCATGACCTCAGTCTTGGTACAGATCTCATCTCCTAGCTCCAATTCCCCTATTCTGCTTCTTGAAATTGTACTATAGGCAAACATAACATGTCTGTATGAGAGCTGGGACAAACGAATCAAGAAATGGGCAAAGAGCTACTGTGAAATCAGGCCAACAGTAACTCATAAAGAAGGTGCCTGCAAGAGAAGGAACCAAATACAGTAAGAGGTGGAATGGGTTGAAATAAGGTAGACAGGAACGCATCCATGGAGAATGGAAAAGATAACCCCTGGAGCAGCAGGGAGGTTTTTTGAAGTGATAGTGAGAAGACTGGCTTGGGACATGGGAAGAAAGAAGCAGTATGAAGGAAATGCTGCAGAGAAAAAGTACTTGGGAGTGATTGTATGAAAGTCACACAGATAAAACAGTGAAGCTTTAGCAGGGGAACAGAAAAGTTAGTTCAGAAAGAAAATGATGGGGGGGAGGGAAACCTGAAGCTAGTTTAAAGGAGAATGAAAATAGAAAATGTGCTTCCATGGAATAAAGGAGAAGAAAGAACCAAATGCACAGTGAGAAATGGAGAGCTTTTATCATACACGATACACATAAAGAGATATTTAATTTGAGGAAAAAATTGTTTGCTTGCCTCTTTTTTTAACTAAACATAGGGAATCTAATGTGTAATAGTGCTTTGGTTGTGTATGAGGATAAAAATTTTTTCATCCCTTGGCCAAGAATGTGTGTCATATGTTGGCCAGTTTTCTCCTCTTCTATGCTATAAATTGCACTTGCTGCTACCAAAACTCCCGAAGATAATAGTTGTGTTAGGAAAGCATTATAGATCATGTATCAGCCATCCACTTTGATCTTTGCAGATTCTAGGCATTCAAGAAATCCCCCAAAGGTCACACAACCATTTATTCCTTAAGCCTTTCTCAAAATGATAAGCAAGTAAGCAATGACAAAATACACATGAAGTTTGCAGCTTGGCAGCAACAATTTCATAGATGACTCACTAACCAGTAGGTTGTCTAAGGATTTACCTAATCATACAAGCAATCCGGTCTTCCCTCTTGTAGATTTAGTGAAGCTATGTCAATATCATGCTAGATGGCGTTTAGCCACATATCTTCAACATTTATGAAGTAGCAGAAATACAAAACTGTATATTAAAACATCATCAAAAACATCAGGTATAATTCATTAAGACCTAACAAGATAGTTTGTTGTATGTAACATATATAGCCTTTCTCTACCAGATTTCCACTCTTTAAATAGTACATTATAAGTGAGCATCATTATTCAACTTTTCTGGTTTAGTACGTAGTCAAAACTTGGTTTAAGGTCATAGTCATTTCAAAATACAGAAAAGTGCAAACAGTGTGATAAAACATGCTAAGAAATTCAGCCATTTCTATATTCTGATTTTCCATTTCCTATTCTAAATATATCTTATGAACATATTTCCCCTGTGCCTCTGTATCTGACATCATGGAGCATTAAGATTTATTTATTTCACAAAAGACAGAACAGAATTTAAGCTAAGATTGGGTATTGTACTTTAGTTTCATGAATTTTAGCAGATTTATCATTATTTATACCCATGTAAGAGGAACAGCTCCAATATTTCCAGTTTTAAAATTGCCTGCCATTCTAATCATGGTATTTTGTACATCTTTCCATTATGGAATTGAAGTTTGCTTGAATTAGTATTCCTTCAAGGATGGGTATTGCTGAGGTTTGGGGTTTTTCTACTGTTTTGTGCCACACAGTTTTTAGTGGTTGTTATGGTGAATAAGTTTGTATATTAAATAGAAGAGAACAGAAATCCCACAATAAAGGTTAGCCATTCACAGCTGGCTGCTTCTCTGAGGCTACAAAACCAGAAGAATCATTCATATGGAAAGATCTGACTTTTAAAATTCATAAATTAAAGATGCTCTAATCCATTTGCTCAGACTAGGACTAGCCAGTATTCTCAGCTGACTGTGTATCTTCCAAGTCGCTACTGCAAGTACAAAGTCATTGATACACTGGTATTTAACTTGCATATGGTCCTTGTTAAAGCACACAAGAGAAAGGCATTGAATGATTCAGAATAAAGAAATGTCTTTCATTAAGAAAAAATAGATGCTCCCTCCATCTTGCCTTACTTGAGTTTATGAATCATTATACAATCCATCTTTTTCATGGGTATGTTTTTTTACTTTAGCACACTGTTTCCCCACATCATCTGCTTTTCAAGGTTGTTGTTGAAGCCAAGAGAACAAAGATTCCTCTGTGGAAACCAATTCACTCCATTTTTCTTGCAATTTTCCTTTCCTGGTGAGAAATGATCACCAGTGACTCATTGTAAGTTCTCACTTACACTGAGGACACAGGAAGGGCATAGGGAAAAAAGAAGGTGGTGGACCCTGGTAGCCCCCTCCCAGACCCTTAAGATTTGGGAGGCACCCTCCCCGTGCCCCTCCCTGCATCTCTTACTGTACCCTCCACTTGCCTGCTGCCCTGGAGAGGTCTGCCTTTCTGCTACAGCATTTCAGTTGCTGCTCATCCCCAAGCACGGGAGACATCAGAGTGAGATCCCACTAAAAAAGTGGCATTTGGGAGAAGGCATCAGTGCTGGCATTACTGTCTCCAACCCCCTTGCAAAAACAGCAACAAATAATTGCAAGAGCTGGCAACACTCTCATAAATATTCTGAGGTGTACTTTCTGAGATAAGATAAAAGAACTCAAAAGAGCATGCTGTCTTGAATGTGTATTCAGCTGCCATTTTCTAGCTTTTTTCCCAGTATTCTTCTGGCAAGACACTTACTTGAATTCCTATTGAAATATGAAGGGCAAAATTGATCATCTATATGGAATATAATTTGAAAAAAATATTATTGCATATCACTGTAAATTCACATAATCTGCAATCTATTGTGGCTGTTATAATTAATTAGTTCTAATACAAAATTATTATGCACACAAAAATATTTTTAAATGGTTTTCTTTTAAATTCAGGATATTATAAAATTTAAAGTAATGGACCGTGATACCTCTTGCAGATTTTGAAACTAAACTTTTATTGTTTACATAGTAAAACATAAACCTACTAAAGTAACAGAATTGGGATTGGGTCATCTACATGGAAAGGTTTTAATAAGCATCTTGATTTTTAAAAAATCAAACACTTCTGCATACTTCAATATGAGGGAGGATTCTACTTTTGATGGAGGCCTGAATCCTATGTTATTTAAGAATCAGAAAGGATCTGGGAGCAAAGGCAATGACCAAACTATGAAAATTACAGCAAGTACTTTGTTTTGCAAGTTATTTTCAAGTACTTAACATGTGAATGGGCCAGAGTGGTGCTGTGCTATGGAGTGCAAATACATTTTTGTGGTCACATTTTAGGAAGAGGAGCCGTCAGCCCCATACAAAATAAAATCTAGGTGACATTAACATAACAAATGACCCAAAGGAGAGGTAAAATGTGCTAGAAGAGTGGCATATGGATAGCAATGGCAACAAGAATTGCTGCATTGCTGCAAGAACAGGAAGTGTTACCATGAAAGCAACTGGGACAAGACCTCCAAAACATGAAGGTTGTCATTG
>VZTV01073640.1:36846-66591 GCA_013400875.1 Anhinga rufa | reverse complement strand
ATGCATGCATCTGTGAACAGGGTAGAATGACTCTAGTTATCTTCTTGTGGATCTAAGTTATGTTTGCCATCATCAGTCACATGTAGCAATGAAGTCAAGGTTATGAGTTCTGTCTCTTATTTCCTCAAAATGTTTTGATTTCTTTTCTGCCTAATTTACCTGCAACTTGTGCAGCTCTGCCTTCAGTGTTACACGTTTGACTTTAAACCTTTGCTAATAGTCAAGGTCCATAAAACTTTTGCTTAATTCCGTGCAAAGAATCAGTTGTGCCCTTTGAGTAAAAGGCAGTTTTGCCATCTTCTCTGCAAGTTTCTCTAGCCTGTACTGGTGCCTGGCATGGCTGATTCTTTGTTCTACATTTCAGGGATCAGTGCATAGTTTCTGTCTTGAATAACTGGTTGGAATAGGGCATCTCAAAGGAAACAAGCTGTGTCATTGCAGAGGAAAGCTCTTTTGTATTAGGATGGCCTAGTAAAGACCTCTTTAGGAATGTTAACATAGCTTCTTTTGGATCATTTAATGACTTCTGTATGTCAACATTTTTCTGTGTCTCTGTGTGCTAGGAAAAAGGTACGAGTAACCACAACCTGTTGTCTTCATCTCGATCCGCCCTAAGCCGCCTCAACCAGCTGGCACACCACTTGGCTTTTGATTCTGTTTTTCTTCGCATCAAACAACAACTCTTACTCGTTTCAAAGATGGAGGTGAGTAATGGGTACCTCAATCTGATCTGAACTGGCAAGCTTTACCCGTGGGATCCCGTAGGGTGGAGTACAGCTCAATGTTGCTTACCTTTCCCCTTTTCAGAATGTTTCCCTCTGGTATTGCATTTCTTCCATGAGCTACTGTCAGTGGAAAAGTTTACCTCCCTTCATCCACAGCATTCGCAACAGAGGGCTATGTTTGTAAGCTCTGATGCTTGTTTGAAATGTTGCTTTCTAACTTGTGCGAGCATGTATTTTCCACAGGGAGCTGGGTGGAAAGGGTTTTGGGCCTGAGGGGAGGACAAGGGTAGCAGTTTTCTCACCACCTGTGAGAAACAGAACTTGTGTTCTGCTTTCTAGAAGTCCTTGGGTAGTCACAGTTCTTGTGGCTGGGTGACCCCTTCCTTGAATACTGATAGACTTCGTGCTCCAGAAAGTCATAGATTGTTTCTGCACTTTTTGCCTCACAGGGTTGGAATTCCAGTGGCATCGGTGAGACCCTGACAGATGACCTGCCAAACTTCAGCCTGACTCCTCTGGAATATATCAGCAATGTAAGAGCATGCAAGGGTAGTTACTGGAAGCCCAAGGCTGGGGGAATCTCTTCTGTGTTTCCCCAATGTTTTGTAAAATCACAGTATTTGTTAAAATTGTTATATGATGGCGATAGGTGCTCTCAGTGGTCCAGCCCTCACCAGTTGTGTTGTGCCATTCTTTGTAGGTTTTATCAAACCCCTGTCAAATTCTGGAATAGCAAAAGAACGTAGGGAGCGCAAGGAGAGGGTCTTCTCTGTTGAACTGCATGGTTTACTGTGGTAACTCTCGTAATGGGATGGGAAATGCCAACTTTTTGTTCGTAGGGGTAAATCCTGAGCATATCTTCATAACGCAGCCACGTAGCCTAGAAGTTCCTGCAATGTGTATTGGAGTGATTTAATCATGCTATGAAGTTAAAGTCTTGAGCTCTTACCCTTCTAATCCCCATGTGACTCCCTGGTTTCTCTTTCTGATGGAAGAACAATGAAGCCTTTCTGGCAGTGGGGTGTCTGAGTGGAAGAGGAGAGTGAGCTGCTCGTTCCTCTGGCTCGGCACTCCCCAGTTCGGTGCTGCTGAACAGCATTCAGATTGCTCTCCCGTTCTGGTTGGTGTTTCAAGCTGCTGCCAAATTTGCAGTTCAGATATTAATATTAGCTGCTGTTATTATCTCAATACAAAGTATAATTTGATAAGCAAGTTTCTTATGTTACTATCATTCTGTGCATCACACAGGAAACTGATTTTTCAAGGACAGGCTGCAACCAAAAGCTTTTAATATTTTGGTTTCCTCTGGCTCATGGCCTACAGACTCTGCTTTTAAAGCTTAAAAAAAAACAAGAAGAAATGTATGGAAATGGGTAGTCAGTCAGTTTGTGGGATAATTTTATCATGGGTAGTTTGAATTTAGCTGAGAGACTTTTATGAGGTTTAGAAAGCTCCTGAGCAGTATATCAGGTAAAACTTCAAGGAAAGGTTGCTTCTGAATTTCTAAGTAACTTTCTAATTAACACGGTTCACCAGGAGAGACATGCATGGTTGGTAAGAGGCTGACTATGCTCCCCTGCCACTTTAATTGAAAATTAAAACTGAGATGCGTATGGTTGTTACTTGATTCTGTGAGGAATCAAAGGACATTTCTGCCTGTCCAAGGCAAAGAGGAACTTCAGAAAATTTCAGACACGAAGCATTTGTTTTCTGACATCTTTTCAGATCTACCCTTTTTCCTGCTGCTGAGTGATAGGTGGGCCAAGACTGAGCCACAGCTTTGTCGTGGGTAGTCTTGAAGAAACACCACTCATTGTGCAGTAAAATTTAAAACTAAAAAACTAAAGTAGAGTTTAGAAACAAATTGATGTGGCATACATGCTGTGTAGAAGAAAAGGCAGGTGATGTGAACTCAGGAAAAAGTTCTTGATGAACATGCTCCATAATGGGGAGGCAGAGTACTCTGAACTGTGTCTGCACTTGGGAAGGTTCTCTGTAGCAGCAGATAGTGACTTTATAACCAGGGCGGTATTTGTTGTATGCCTGAAGTTGTGTAGCTCATGCGTGTGAATTTGTGAGCTTGGTCCCTGTTTGGGAGCGATACATTTCTGTAATTCACTTGAATCCGTGTTGCCTCTGCTGTGATTTTGTTTGGTTCAGTCTCTTAGATTCTGCTCTAGTAAACAAATTGCCGGGAACACTCCAGAGATCGCAGATTTGCTTGGAGTAACAGTTGTCTGTACAGGTTTTTCTTAACAGGATTGTTTCAATGACTGGTTCTCTGACCTTGCGAAAAGTTATTTCTTGTACAAAATGTAATGATGAGCAAGAGCCAATTTGTTTCTGAGCAAATGTAGGTTAGTGAGTTGCTGTCAGGCTCAGCTTTCTGCTTTCAGGTGTGGATTACTGCAGCTGACTTTTTTCCTCTAGCAAAGTACTCGCTTCACATTTGTTCAGTGACTCAGCTCTTTGTTCTTTTATTCTAGATTGGGCAATATATCATGTCGCTTCCTCTCCACCTTGAGCCATTTGTCACTCAAGAGGATTCTGCTTTGGAACTGGCATTACATGCTGGAAAACTGCCTTACCCCCCAGAACAAGGTAGGGTGAAACCAAAGACTTGAGGAGTCTGGGGAAAGCTTTCACATTTTGACATTACATGGGTGTGATGTTTTTTGGTAACAAAGCTGTTTGAGGTCCATTCCCTATCGTATAGTCGTGCTGTTTCTTCCAAGAGTCGCTTGATAATACGCAGGAGGAGCGAGCCTCTAAATAATGAGTAAAACTTAGTGTTCCTTTAAAACTGTGGTTTGGGTGCAGGGTCTGAAGTATTGCTGTTCCGGAGTTGGAGCAGTATTTAGTATCCTAGGTGCAGGGAGTGAACAGGAGGTACCTGGGGTCAGTTCCCAAACTCTGAAGGGGGAACCATTGAACCATCTAGCTTGAAAGACTTAAGTTAGCTTTTGTGGCTTCTGCCTGTCCATTGGAGTACAGTTCACGGAGCGCCTTGGACTGTCTAACAGCTCGCTGAAGGGGGAGTCTTGCTCCAGCTTTGCCCTCCTGCCCTCTCCTGTGTGCTGGTTCTGCAGTAGGGCCGTTTCCATTCATTAACCTCACAGAAAAGTGCTTACTTTTTTTCTTTTTCTGGCCTAGTTTTTCTCAAAAATGTATCGATAAAGTGATTTAAATCAACTTCCTAAGAGGTGTCCTATGCAACAGAGCTGTCAGGAGCGTACAGCGAGGAATAGGCAAAAAGGAAGCTTGCGACCATGTTCAGAAGTGGCAGGTTGTTAGGTTGGCCGACCCTCTCGTGCAATGTGTCCATCTGCTGAAGAAAACTACCCTGCGTCGGTGATCATACAGCGTATTCTTACCCCCAGACAGTATCTAAGCTGGGATTCTTGCAACAGCTGCTGCCAGGAACTGACCTGGTATGAAGCCTTCTGGCCTTAGATCCTAGTGAAATCTGGAGAGAATGTCCCGTAAGCTTAATTTTACACTAATCCCTTGTGGTATAAAATATGCAGTCCTCTATGGCCTTGCCTAAACCACAGCCCCTTAATTTGTTGCTAGAAAAAGAAGAGCCCCTGAGCTCCTTTCTTCAGGAATAGATTATTCGTTCTCAAGCATGATAGTAATGCTGTTTACTTATAAACAACTTTTTCCTCTGCCACCTTTCTCTGTAAATCCAGGAAAAACTACTGTTATACCCTGTGTGACAGGCTAACCTGTGCCCATCTGTGACAGAGGTTAGGGGCCCACGGTCAGAAACTGGTCTGCTGTCCGTCTTGTTTTGGACAGGCTTTGTATCTTTGGGAATTCCTTTTCTTAAGGGTCCGACCATGTGTTCTAGTCTCTGTAGTCAGGTTCTTGCTCAGTAAGGACGTAATTCTGGAATGCTGGCCGCTTCATTTAAATTCCTTTCTCATCCTATATTAACTCCAGTTGAAAATCGTTAGCGTTCCCCTGCGACTTCCACTGCTACCTGAGTCTTTAATGATCAGATACCAGCCACAATGATTAAACCCCCCGTGCTGAAGGAGGAGCTGCGGGTGGCTGCTGTCCGAGGCAGCTACGGCCCAGGTTCCTCTTCAGAACTTTCTCCCCAGAACATGAGGAGTTCGTTCTGTGTGTTGTTCCTTAATTTCTTGCAGCAAGCTGAGTTTTGGCTTGTGTTCATTCTTCAGATGGCTGTCCTTACCTGTTGTATCATTAATCCTGCTGCAGTTAACAACACTAGCTACATAATGCTTCCCAGCAGGTTGGCAGGGCACCATGGTTTGCTGTGGTTAATCTCTTCTTGGTCTTTATTTCCTCTGACAATCAAGGAAGCGTAGAGCTTGGTATTTATAGTTGTCCTGTAGCCTTCTGAGAATACGCTCTTTAGTTTAGGTTTTTGCATTACTCATTTTGTCACCTTAAAGTATTTACATGTTTAATAGTTCATTAATTTTCAAAACACTGATGAACACAGACTTCCTCTAGGGCTTGAAAAAAAACAAACCCTGTGAATCCTTGTCATTGCAGCAGTTTGTAAGCTAGTCCTGGAAGATGATCCTATAGAATATGCCAGGCAGTGCCCCTGATCACCTGTCAGCCCTTTGGAAATGACTTATCTGGAGGAGTAACAGAGGGAAATAAAGTGTTTTGGGTCGTAAACTAACTTTCAGTGTTGCATGTATCAGGGAGGATATGTCACTGCTTTGACTACTCCAAAAACAGCTGAGAAACTCTGAATCCTAATGAATACTGTAATGTCTCGTTGAAGAAACAGTTAACCATGTATGAATTATGCTTTGTTACAAATCCAGCAAACGCAAGTGAGACTGCTGACAGCTAATGAGAATTTTCTGTCCAGGAGATGAGTTACCTGAGCTGGACAACATGGCTGACTACTGGCTGGGCTCCATCGCCAGAGCTACGATGCAAACTTACTGCGAAGTCATCCTGCAAATACCAGAGCTCACGGCACACTCGACAAAGCAGCTTGCCACAGACATTGGTAAGCTCGGTGCACACGTTGTCCTGAGAACTGTTGCCGTAACACATGGGCTGCTCTGTCATTACATTAGATTCGAAGAAACTGTAGTGTGGGTTTCTCCTTTAATCATGAGCGTGTTGATGTGATACGGTCCTCTGGATGGTGGAGCAGTTCAAGCTTCTCTTTTGCAAAGTGTTCTGCCACATCCCTCCTCGAGGGAAGGGTGGTGTTCCGGTAGGTACTCCTGCTTCTTCACTGCTTTGTGCTTCTGACTGTGGAAGTCAAAGTCCTGAACTGAGAGGATTCCCTTACAAGCCTGTCAAGCACATTATATAGTGTTCAAGTGGGGCACTGCTCTTTCCCTTCTCGTCAAGTGCAGTGTACTGCCAGTGTGTGCCATGTAGGGGGTACACAGCAGGTGCCAAGCCTGTTGGGAAGTGCTCCAGTGGATAATGAAGGGGGCAGCTGGTTGATTTCTTCCACCCACTTAATAGCTGAGTTAGGGAAGATCAGCTAAAGGCCTTCTGAAAGTTACTGTGAAGCACTTGACCAGCATCCTTCTTTACAGAACGTATAGGATCAGCTCCCCTGCCACAGTTAACTTATCGCCCTGCTGCTCTGAAGGTGCTAGATGACTAAAGTCACTTTCAACATGGAGAAGTTTTCAGCAGCCAAGTGGGACATAGCTGGCACGTGTTGTTCCTCTCTGCCTTCTCCCGTGCCGTGCAGAGTGGCTGAGGGAGGACTGGTGGAAGATGCTGGGGAAAGCTTTTCTGCAGGATATGGAGGAGATGGGCTTTTCTTATCTGAAGCTGATGGAAGTGTCACTTGGGGACCACTACAGTTATTGTACATGCCAGTTAGTCCTTTCTTTGCTGTAAATCATGGATGCTGACTTCCCCATGGCTAAGCTCAAAAATAAGAATACAAACAATACCTCCTCAGCTCAGCTGAAAATGTGCTTGAATGCCAGTGAATTCAGCCTGAATCTTTGCATTTTTGGCATTCCTTAAAACCAAACCAGTGGATTAGAGGCTGGTTGCTCGGCATTTTCCCTGCCTGCCATCCTTAATTCCCCAACTGACTTTGAATCAGTGAGCTGGAACTCGCTCCTGCCTCGACAGCCATTCACCTCTGCAGAACTTCCCAGCTTTGCCTTTGAAAGTGTGACTGTGATCCTTTATCTGTGACTGTGGTGACTGAGCACCCCAAGGGCGTTGTGTGCAGGTACTGAAATGAGGCGGAATGTGTCTCAGTCCTCTGGACAAAACAGCTGGTTGTCTAAATTAGCGTACAGGAAGCCAAAAATATGCTCCAGTCAGTACAGTTAGATTCCAAACACACTGCCACTTTCTGTGGGTTTGAGCTATCGGTGACAGGATTCTAGCTGTCGTGAGGAGCGAAGAACTTTCATTTGCAGGGTGTCTGTTGCCTGTTCAAAAACATGTTTATCCTTGATCTTACAGATTATCTAATAAACGTTATGGATGCCCTCGGCCTTCAGCCATCAAGAACACTGCAAAATATTGTAACTCTGTTGAAGGCAAAACCAGAGGACTACCGGCAAACTGCAAAAAGTGTGCCCCGCAGAATGGCCAGCAGCATCGCTGCAATGAGAGGCCTGGAGTGTTAGCTGTAGTGTCCCTGCTGCGGGACGCTGTTCAAGGGCTGAACTCTTTGGGTTGCGTTTATTTCCCTATAAACTTTGGAAGGACAGTGAAAATGTCTCTGGGGATTAGCGGAATTTATTTCTGAATAACTTTTAATGAATGTCTCTGTCTAGGAAAAGCTAGTTCCATTTTTCCATCTGTAGAAATAAGGAAAGATGTCCTACAGCCAAATTTACCAAAAACTGTCTGGATGACCGTGAGTAGGCTGAACAGTGCTGGCCTCTGACTAGAAACATTCTGCCGGTTGCTGGAGAGTTCATGCTTCATGGCGGTGAGATGACTGGCTTTTTCAGCAAATTTAATCAATTCTGGATCTAAAATTATGGGGTAGGTACAACAAAGATCGACTGATTGGAAGCTCTTCTGCCTGGAGGCAGTCGTCATTGCTCAAGTCTGTCATTATTCACAAAGTCAAGAAGACAGGCTCATCAATTAGTAGATGAGGCATGATGAAGCTCAGCCCTGAGAATAAAACCAGTTTTGTGGGTTCTTCCTTGTGCGATTAATGTATTCTACAGAAAGCTATGACGTTTATAAGAAATGTAAGGGAAGTGGTGTTTCCTTGTAAAATTGATTAAAGCTTGGTATACAGATCTTCATAAAACCCCCTCGTCTAGCCTCAGTGTGCTTCCTCACTCCCACAGCTTTTTTTCTTAGGAGAAAACTGGGCAGAATACAACGAGGGCCCAAAACTGGAATGCCAGTTGTGTGAGACTGCTGGCTAAAACCTCACATGCGAGCTCTTCTGTTTTGGAGGGGAAAAACTTCTTTCTTCCCCTTATCTGCCTCTACTTCTGCAGTTTTCTCCTTTTCTTCACCACCAGATGCCTTGGGGCAATAATTCTTTTCTCAGTGTCCGTGTCCTTGCCTCTTCCCTTAACTTGGTTCAGGCCGCTCTAATCAGCGTTTAGCCTGAGCCACAAATCTTCCTGCTGTCTTTGCTTTTGGCTGCTCTTCCCTGGCAGCCTCTGTCTTCGGGACAGCTCTCTTTTCTGGTCCCAGCGTTGCTGCATTTGTCGTCCTCCTTCTGGGCCTCGTCCGACTGATGCGTTCTCCCCTGGGTGACCGTGTGCTTAGCTGCCACGGCTGCCAAATCCGCCTCTTTTCTAGGCAGTCCCAGGTCTTTTTTTTTTGTCACGCCAACATCTTCTCTGTCTTTTATATCTCACATGTAACAAGCCAATACAGGCTTATATTTTACCAGTGATATATTTTTTTTTTTTGAGTGATTGGATTCCTTTGCTGTTCTCAGCTAGACTTTGGTGTTTTACTGCCAAAATTGCACTTTGGGGAGGTGAGGAGAGCGCTTTATAAACAGTTTTTGAGTTTTGTGAATTTTGGCACCTAAAAAAATCTCACAGCAGGGAAACAAAATGTTTTCTGGAATTCGTTTTTTCTTGCCAATGTTTACTCTTTTGTTTCCAACTACGAAAAGCCTATTAAAAAAAAATCCCTAAATGAATGGGAGATTGGTACTGATTGAGTTGGGACTTCTCAGGTGTCTCGCTTGGCTGCGATTCGTGAAGCCTTTCCCTGGAGAGCTCTGTGCCCGTCCCGTGCAGCGCCCAGCTGAGTCTTCCAGCAAGAGAAAACCCCTTTGCGCACGTTCGCTTGTCTGCAGTCGGTCCATCTGGGGGAGAGCGCCAAGCTGGTAAAGAGCCGAAGTCAAGCACCTGAGACACTTTCCACTTCTATTAGTTGTCAGATGCCCTCTATAAACCAGCAGTAACTGGAATAGCAAACTGTCCGTGTCCTGCCAAAGAACACGCTGTTCCAATTTACCCTCGGTGTGATGGGCGAATCTCACTGTTTGTGCCTCTCCCGTCCTTCTGCCTTGTCACTAGAAGGTGAGGACTTTGGAGGCTGTTCTTTGCCTACCGCTGCTGCACTTAGCAGGGCAGAGGGCCCCGGGCAGGCACCCGGCTGCTGACGGTGTGAGGAGACCTGAGACCTGCCCGTTCTGTTCATTACAGCCGCTGCCGGAGCCCACCCCAGGACGTCAGCAGCTGAGGCGCTGCATTTCAAAGCGCCTTGGAGAGGGCTGGCCTCGGGCAAACAGCTCTGCCTTCCCCCTCTCTCTGCAGCCCGTCTCCGTGCAGCGAGCTCCTCGTGGGTACCGCTACTTCATCGGCACGGGAGCAGGCTCGGGGCTTTGCCCTGCGGAAAAGCATCGGCTGTCTCTGCAGTATCTTTTATGTTTGAACAGCTACTTGCATTCCCACACGGCCGGACTTGCTGGTAGTGGTGCTGACAGCATTGTCAGTGGTGAGAGCGTGGGGATAGATGCCCCGGTTTTTGTTTTCAGCTTCCCCAGTGTTTTAAGCAAATTGCTCTATCGTGTCGTTTGCAGGGAGCAGTGGATTTTCACTGTTGCAAAGTCATTTGGAGGTCTTTTGTCAAGTACGGGCTAGCGTGTGCCCGCTGAACACTGAACCGGGAGGGGAGGGTCTCAGGTGCTTGTTTCTGACTCGGCCGCGGCGTGGGATGAAGCGCTGTCGCTGTACAGGGACTCTCCTTTCTCGTGAAAGAGGCTGTACCGTGGTTTTGCAGTGCTGGGGGGGAAGCATGTCTTTAGGGAGGAGGGAAGTGAGGAGCGGGGCAGGAAGAGTCCAGGACAATTTGTAAGAGCTGGGTTCCCCTGTCTTTACAAGCCTCCTAACAGGGCCTTTCGTCTGCCCTGTCCGTGCTCCAGTTGGTTGTATGTGCTTGCTGAGCTCGTGCCGTACCCAGGGTCGGATGGTTTCCCGAAGGAGCAGCCGTGTTCGTGGGCTGTTGGCTGTTCTTGCAGACGAGAACCAGCTGACAGATAAGGGTCTGGGGGCAGCACGTGGACTTGTTAAGAAGGTGCTCCCTGAATCTGGATTTTTATTCCTCGTACCTTTTATTTTAGGTATTCTCTGGCTGCAGATGACTGTAAATTACCCCTATTTTTCCACTCCTCATCCCAGTTAAGATTGGAGGCGGGTATGGTTGCTCACCAGCCCAGGAAGGCCGGTGGCGAGGGGTGAGTTGTGTGCTGAGTCCTCACTTAACTGTTCCAGTTTGTAAAGAATCTGGCGCTGAAGGATGAAAGTGTCGTCTTCTCCCAGTGTAATGTATCTAGTAAGCCTCTTGCTTGCTTCTATCTAAGAGATAATCATTTGTTGTTTCTGAGGCAAAACTTCTTCTGGAGGAATCACTCCAGATGCGAAAAAGCCTGTAAGACACTACTTGGTGCCATGAGTAGGAGGTTCCGCAGGTGACCCTGCTCTGCTGACCCAGCCTCTAAATAACCTCCTTATCGCCCGACTTGCAAGCAGTGGCCACTAAAACAAACGCCTCCAGCCCGGGAGGCCCGTGCACCGTGGGCTGCCAGAGGAAGGGCTCTTCTGCACGTGCCCGGCTGCAGGTTTTTCCCTGCGCATCAGTTTCTGGGCGCTGCTGGAGCCAAAAGTCTCGGCCAGGTGGGTTGATGAAGCACTGATCAAGAAGCAACGGTGAAACCTTTGCATGGTTTCTAAATCACCTTAACGTCTGGCTCGGTGGGGTTTGTTAACTTACCCATCTTTGAGTGCCCGCACATGTTGAGCAAGAGCCGGTGGGTCTCTGTCAGCGAGCTGAAACCCAGGAGGACGTCAAGGAGCACGCCATGGGTACGCACCAAACTCTCCTGATCCTCACCCCTCTTTCTCAACAGCAGAAAACACAAACAGGCCGAGAATGTGATTTCCAAAGCTGGATACCTCCCACGTACAGAAAACTGCCTACCTGTGGCAGCTGCTTCTGCTGCTGCTCGATATCGCAGCTGGTGTGTTTGCTCGTAGCTCTGGCTCCTGGTGTGGTTTCATTATTTAAGAATCTGAATTTAATTTAAAGAAATCGGTTAACCTTCTTGTTCTTATGATCACCAAGTGAAATTGGAAAGTGTCTGTAAAAATTCAGGTATCAGAAGTAATAGAAAACCTAAACTTTATTTTATGTTGCTGTTACTTTTTGGCACTAATCATAAAATTAAAAAAAATTCATGAATCAAGTCTTATAAAATGAAGACTGCGGATATTCTAGCACGTTGTGATCTTGTAACTGTAACTGCAGCAGCGTTAGAGTGGCCATACACCGGCAATTAAGGGTTTGACTTCCTCGGTGAATTCTGAACGCAGAAGTCCCCCCGCGCAGGGCAGCATCGGCCATGCTCTCATCTGGCACGTCGTCCCCCGGCTCCTCCGTCCTGCTTGCGGTGGTTGTCAGCAACTTGCCCCACCGCTTCCCCTGCCGCCGAGGGGAGATGGAGAGACCCCGGCGCGCTCTGCCCCGGCAGCGCAGCACCGCGGGAGCTTCCAGCAGAGACGGAGCGCCGACCCTCTCGCCGCCGCGGCTGCCCGCGCTCGCGCCGCGCTGGGCGCCGTGCCCAGAACACCGTGTTCCCGGTCGCATGATTTAACCACACGATTGTGTTTCCTCTTGAAGTTTTGCAAAAGTACTTCAGTAAGGCAGGTCCCGGTGGGTTGTGATGGGCTCCTGGGAAAGCTGTGGGCTGGCACCGGCCGGGGGAGCTCGCTGCCCCGCTCGGCCAGCCCCGCGGGGACCACCACCAACCCTGCGGGGACCACCAACCACCAACCCCGCGGCCGCCCTCACCTCGGGGCGAGCACCAAACCTTCCCTTCCTGCAAGCCGCGGCCATCAACCTCTTGCCAGCACCGAGCTGCACCCGCTGCCAACAGGAACCTTAAAGGCAACTTTTAAATTTATTTATTGCCAAGAGTGGTACTGCTCAACAGCCTGGCACTTCCTCCCCACACCTGAGTTTTATGGAGGCTGGAGTATTTATCCCCAACACACAGGAGCAGCTGTAACCACCCACGGTGCAAGCGTTAACAAACCCTGAGCGGCAAGCGCAAACCGGGCACCTGCGGGCTGCAGAAGCAAAAGGGGCGGTTTTCTCTCGCTCTGTTTCCATTGCAGTTCTTTAGGGGTGCAAACACTGAGACCTCAGAAGTCAAAAATAGCTTGGGTCCCAACCCAAGGGTCCGACCCCCGGTACAGCACAGCCGCAGCGCACGCTGGGCCAGGTCTCGGCGTCCAGCAGCCCATGGCCGTGCATCCACCGTCGGGACAGCCTGGCCTCTCCCCAGCACCGCCTGCCTCGCCGCTCCCTGCCAGCGCTGCCGCAGCCCGTCGCGGGCGCTCTCCTCCCTGGGAAGTGCTTCCCACCCACGTGTTAAAAAGAAATGGTGACATTACACAGCAATACTGATGTGTTCGAGCTCTACGTACTAAAGCCAGAGCCTGACGCCGACTCTGATTACAAGGTTTATTAGACAACACGTCTTCACAGTGAGCACTTTAAGTCGGGAGGGGAGGGCAGCCAGGGCATTTTAGTTCCTTCCTGATTTTGGCTGGGAGGAGAAGGCTGCTCAGCCAGTGGCAGACCGGGCACGGCGATGGCAGCCTGCCGTCGGCGGCCGTTGGGAGGTAACGGGGCGCGCTGCTCACTCCGTTTCTGCGTCGCTGTCGGGACCGAGGTCGTCGAGGGGCTGGACGCGCAGGGAGTCGTAGTTGGGTGGTGGGGTGCCGGGCTCGGGGGGCAGCGCCTCGTCCCTGGGCAGGGCACCCATGTCCTCGTGCTGGAAGCCCAGGTTGGTGTGAGCCTCCACCAGCTCCGACACCGTTGGGGGCGCGTCCGGGTACCGCGCCTGCACCCGCTTCTGCTTCAGGCCTTTGCACCAGCTGATCACGTTAATAACGGTGATCCACAGCGAGTCGATGATGATTTCCCCAAACTCGATGAGGCACAGCACTGAGCCCCCCATCCAGAACCCGAACTGGCCTCCCAGGCTCGACAGCAGCCAAACGATCTGCGGGGAGGAGAGCAGAGTGAGCCGAGGCGGCGGACCCCGCTCCCCGATCGGCCCCCGCCGACCAGCCTGTGTGCTGGTGATGCCCCTGCCCGCCGAGCCCCTCGCCTTGCGGGTGCTGCTTCTCGGTGACCTGCCCCGCACTGGCGACAGGGGCAGGAGGTGGAGGGGAAGAACGAACCGGCCGGCGGAGGCAGCTTCGTCCGCTTCATTGCAACGAATGCGTGAAGCAGCAGCACCGAGGGACTCGGCAGACTCCTGCCGAGGAGCACCTCCGGCCAGGGCTGATCCGCCCCGAGGAGCTGAGCCCTGGGCAGCGGTGGGCACTCACCGTCGTGGCGGCGGACTCCGAGATGGTGCGGTAGTTGTACTCCTGGAAGTAAATGTTCAGCTTGATGATCCCGTTCCTGTAAGGGGCAAACGGCAGCTCAGCACGAGCCGGGCTGTGGGCGTCCCGCTCCGCTCCAACGCCCGCCCGCGGGGAGGGCTGCGCACAGCCTGGCCAGAGCTGCTCGTGAGCACCTACTGAGACTTCTGCCGGGCACGTGGAGAAGTTAAAAAGTGCCACTGGCTGCGAAGGGAAGAGAGAGGCGCGGTTCTGAGGTTCCTCCTGAAGCACTTGCGCGCCTGGAAGCTGCTTTGGGGCTGTTTGCTTTGCTTTTCCCAATGGCCCTGGTCGGTGTAGAGGGGCCGTCGCCCCTCCTCGGAGCCCCGCACCTTGTGCTCCTGTGTGCACGCACAGAGCGGCTGCAGCACGACTGACTGCGTTACAGGGGGCTTAATGGGTACACATCACCCGATAGCTGTGAAATCGCTTCCTGAGTCTCTTTTTTTTTTTTTTCCTTGGGGAAAAAAACCCTCTTCTTTTCCCACTAATTCAGGGTTGAGGTTTTCAAAGGGTAACTCAGTAGTTACCCTAATTTTGGTGCATCCCCCCTACTGCTGCTGCTGCTGGCAGATCCAGAGACCTAAGCATGAGGGGACGAGCGTTACGATCCAGGAGCTGGACCCTGGCAGTTCACAGCTTCAGAGCTTCCAGACTCGTGCACGCAACCGATGAGGAGTGCTGCGGTTAACGTGGGTTTTAACTGAACTCACATTTGTCTGTGCCAGTTTGTCACTGCAGAGAGCAGAGGATAGGCATGAAGCGCGTTTCAGGTCGGCTTTATGTATCCTCCGGGCAAACATGTGCCAAGTCTTGTCCTCCCTTTGCGTTAGCACACGTGTGCTCTGGCCCATCGCCAAGGTTCATGTTAATCTAATGTTAACAGGCTCAATAGAGAAGATAAAGTGGTTGTTCCTTTCACTTACCTGTCCAGAGTCACATTTGTTGACATATCCCTTTCATAAGACAGAATATGGAAAATCCAGTCCTAGGAAAACAACATTTATTCAGGACCGAGCAGAAGCATCCTCTCTGGGCGGCTGCTGGGGCAGGAGCCCAGGGGAGTTGCAGGACTCGGTGCAGGACCCCGGGCAGGAGGAGCCGCCGTGGGGGTGCCCCTCCTCCTGTCTTGTGCCCTGGCACTAGTGTTTGCACACGGAAAGTGTAATTTAGCAAAGAGGCACTTGCTACCTGGACATTAGCTCTGAGAATACCGAGTGATTCATGTGGCTAAGAACAGGTAATTATTAATGAATGTTTCAAAACAAGAAATCGGCGTTACCTCCGAAGCTTCGGACGGCCAGTCTGCCATGGAGATGGTCATCTTGTACTGCGTGTCGCTGGGGAGAGGAAAGGAGAACGTTGGCACAGAAGTTTCCCCTCCTCTGAAGTCACTGGAACTTCAGCTCTCATGCAGAAAAGCAGCCCCGCATGATTTGCTGCCATTTTAGAAAGGTCAGAATTGATGGGAGACAAAACACAGGATCCCCTCCACCTTTACAGCTCCGAAACGGCTCATGTACTTACTTGCACGTTTCCTTACAAGAGTCAATACAAATCTGTCTGTGTCTTATACTCGATCGCAGTGATGAATAGCAATATGCTGTTTGGTGAAAACAAAAAGTCAAAGCACCTGCTTAGATAAGGACCCCACTTACTGGATTATACAAATTGCATTCATTATTTAGGTACGAGCCTGCTGCACAGGTTTGCCGTCTTCCCCTCTAACCTCCCTTGCCTTGAGAAGCTCAGGCAAAGCGATCAGACAATTTAATAATAAGTTAAAAACATTTTTTTCCTGCAGGCAGTTCCTATAGGGTCAGCTTGCCCGATGTCAGCGGGTTTGGTACAGCCCTGGGCAGCTGCGGGCGTCGGAGGGCGGCTGCCGGCGGGCGCTGCCCGTGCAGAGCCGTGCTGCCGGTCTCTGCCCGCCCGTGGGGGAGCCCCAGACCCCTCCTCGGCTCTGCACGTCCTCGCAGGAGCCCATTGCCCCCGCCGAACTCTTCAGGCGCAGAGGCCTGGAGCATTACCCCGTTTCCTCCTTTGGAGGCTCCCCTTACCTCCCCGGCTGGAGCCAGCCCTGGAGCCAGTCTCGGAGAGCCCTGCCCCGGGGCAGCGCGGAAGCTGAGGACCCTCAGCCCATGGCCAGGACCAAGATCTCGCCCCTTCTCCCCAGCACTGACCCGCACGGCCACGGGGGGACTTTACGTAGGCAAAAGCCATTCACTGGCTGCATTTACAAACGAAGCCCGCGTCCGCTGCGGCCCCTCCTGCGTGCCAGGGCCCTGGGGAGGCTGTGCAATTAGTTTTGTTTGTGCTCTTACCCCAACCTGGGTAATCTTCGTTATTGCAATAATTCACCCCTTCGGGTAAAGGAAACATATAGTGACCACATCCACAGATTTCAATCATGTGATTTTGGAAGCAAGAGCGCAGGCAAGCCTGAAAAAAGGAACAGGGAGCTGCTTAGACGTGGCTGAGCCCCCCTGCGCGCCTCTGTGCTGCTGGAGTCTACGCTGGCTGCGAGAGTTACTCGGCTCCAAGGTGTTTTCTCTCTTTTGCACTGAGCGGCTGGTTTTGTGGCTGCGCGCAGAGAAGGCTGAAGCCGCAGAGGAGCGGGTGCTGCCAGAGCCCATCCCTGCGCAACGGCATGATCCCATCCTCCAGCGAGCACCGAGCGTCGCCAGGCGCCCCGGCAGGCTCTGGAAGCCTGGCACAGGCGACGCTGGTTTTACAACGGCGCGACCAGGCGGGCGGGTAAGCTGCCATGTGTGGAGCTGCACTGCCGTTACGGTTTTCTTTATGATGCATTTTTTACTGCCGCTCCTGGAAATTTTAAGGCACGTCCTAGTTGTGAGCTGCCCGTGGGTATGTGACCTCGCAGGAGCAGAGGGAATCAGTGCCTGCTCCCGGTCGCACAAGAAACTGCTCGTTTCTTAACTATTTTAGGGGTTCATGGAGGTAATATGGAGCTTCCAAAAAGGAATAAAAATGTTCTGTTACATCCACAGACACTGCTGTTGCCTCCAGGCTTTATATGACATACTGCCAAAGGGCTGGTTTCCACTTTAAAGCCGGGACTCTAAAAATACTTCAACATAAAGAGCAGGTTTTAGAACTCTGAATTATCTTATCTGTGCATCTGCTTCCCCCCTTGAAAGGACTGCAGCCGCGGCTTCGGCAGCATGTGAGCGGGCTGCAGCGCTGCCATTAGCTCAGCGAGGCATGAAGTTAATCATCCGAGATTGGAGTGGGATTCTGGATGAAGCAGTGCACAAAGCAATAGCAAAGTCTATGAAAAGATAATTAAATTTAACAGCTCCAGCTAGATAGAACAACCAGAGAATTTCTGTGTGATACAAAATGCTTACAGAGTTCACTGCAACCAGGGAGCGATGGAAAAGCCTGGTTTCGCTGAGACGTCTCTGAAGTGACGTGAATTATGTGGGCATAGAGCCCCAGTTGGCATTTAGCAACTTTTAAGTAATAATGCAGTCACTTCAAGTATTTGCTTAAACGTTATACAAGCATCCTAAAGAGCAGGGTAAAGTGGTCCAATTGGTATAATTACATAAAGGCAGAAGAAATACAAAAACCCCTGCTAGACCAAAGCCCTCCCACCCGTCTGGGGTGTATTCTTCAGGCTTTTGGAAATTACCCCCCGAACGGTTTTGCTGCTTTCCTATTGCCAGATCTCTCCCCCCAGAAATGCTTCTCCCGTATGTTGGAGCCTGTTACGAATTAACCAGTGCTTAATGTTTATATTTTTCTACAGATTCAAGGTTTACAAACACTCGAC
This sequence comes from Anhinga rufa, assembly GCA_013400875.1. NCBI lineage: Eukaryota > Metazoa > Chordata > Aves > Suliformes > Anhingidae > Anhinga > Anhinga rufa. The sequence goes on along the minus strand of VZTV01073640.1, from coordinate 49,195 downwards.
TTTCTCATCCCAATTTTAAAGTGAAGAAAAGGCAAAGGTCTGTCCTCATTTCCTACACAAAACAAGCTGGCATTTTCAGGGTGGAAACGACTGAGTTCTCTTAAAGAGAAAAGGATTACAAAGCGTAGGGATGTTCAGGAGAGGAATCCCTCCTGTATATTCCTCGCCTGTCAGGGATAAATATTACTTGTGTACACAAAATACGAGCCGCTTTGCACGTTGGAGCAATGCCACGGCTAGAACGTGGAGCACGATAGTTCCCCAGATGGCTTTTCTCCTCCCGGAGTGCCCCCGAGCAGAGGAGCCAGCCTATCTCATGAAAAGTGTCACATCAGCGTCTCGGCAAAAGCTTCAGCGACCGCCGCAGTCACGGTCCGCGCTGCGGGACGGCGCCCACGGCTGCTGCGGACGCAGCGGCTTTGCTGTCCCCGGCACAGCGGCACAGGCAGCTATGGTGACTCTCCAGGAGCCCCCTGAGCCTGGGGACGTCGGCCTGTTGGACATGGGCGATGGCTAGAGTCTACCCTGGCTGGTTGGTCTGCCTGTAATTAAAAGATTTCACCCAAGCATGGGAACTGTAGGGGAAAAATGGTATTCTCCCGGCTGAAAAAGAAATGAACTGCCTTAATGACACGGCAGGAGCAGTTATTCTTTTTAAAGGAGAAAAACTGCTCCGCAGCCTCCTGCAGCCGAGGTGGGCAGCCGGCAGAGGAGCGTCAGGTCCCGGCAAGGACGGGGGCCCTGCGCTCCCCGCTGGGCACTCTGGAAGGAGTATTTTCCCAGTGTTCCCTACACCGTTAAGGAACCGGCATTAGCCAAAGCTATTGGGAGCTTCAGCCCTTTCAGACGCTCTCCCCTGTACTGAAGGAGGGGGCTGCCTTCTGGCTCCGTCACTCTGGGGCTCCAGCGGTCCCCAGCACCTCCCAGTGAAACCAGTGCAAGGAGGGAGCGTGGCCAAGCGGGATGGGGGCACGAGGTCTCCTTGGCTGGCGCTGCGGTCCTGCCCCCCGCGCCGAGGCCGTACTCGACCGGTGCCTGACAGCATCTGGGGCGCTGGGTGAGCCGAAAGGGGGGAAACGAAGAACCAGCGGTTTTTGAGGGACCAAGGGGCGCAGGCGCACCCGGCTCTCGCTTTGTCTGCTTTTCAGGGTGAGTGGGAGCCCTGCGCTTCGGGGAGCCGAGCTCCGAGGGGCCAGCGCAGGAGGAAAGGGCCAGCATTAAACTGCGCTCATACGTGGAGGTGAAAAGATTTGCCCTTTTGTCTGCAGACGAGGACTCTGCTAGGAGGCCGCACGTGGCAGGGTCCCGTGTAACAGCAGAGATCCGGGGGACTTTGCTGTGTTTTGGCTCGTGAGAAGATGACAGAAATGACCATTTTCCTCCCTCTCAAAATGGAACAAACGTCATACCTGGCTAAGGGATCAATAACTGCTGATGCCCTTTCCTGGCCGTACGAGCTGTTTTGGTGTGAGAATGAAAACTGAAGATTACACTAAACTGTATTGCCTGCCAGAACAGCGTTCCTTATCTTCGGAGGCAAGTTTTAATACATGCATCGTTAGGCCTTGCTCCTGCAATGCAGTTATTTCCACTGGATCCACCAGGATCATTTCCAAACCTGGAGCTACTGAGCGCTGAGACTCAAGTGCTGGTTTGTCATCAGCAAAGAAGGTTCCGGTACTTGGGTTACGCTTTCTACTTTAGCATTGCTGATGCTCCAGTAACCCTGCATGCTGGTCAAAGATTTTAACTGCCTTAACAATTTTTCCTAAATAGCCTTGTTTGATTTAAAAACGCGTTTTACCTGTATGGAATAGGAAGTATTATACTGGCTATAGAGGTTTTTTACGGGGACATCAGACCCGTTCACAGTGCAGTCACTGTAGGGATAGCCCATCCGTTCCAGTTCATCCTGAAAGAAAACCGAAACAGCAAACTTCAGTAGTCATCGCTCCTCCCCAGGTCCCCGGTGCCTGTTCTCTGGAGACTCAAACTCCTGGCTTTGAAAAAAAGCAAAGAATCGTAGGCGGCAGAGCTGAAGGAGATGCAGCCCATTGCCCAGGGTGGGACGAGGCAGAGGAGGGTGTTCAAGAGCAGCATGTTTTAGCGAGGCGCCTTCTGACATGCTAAGGGAAGAGGGAACAATGACCTGAGCTCAGTATTTTGCCTTCAATAAAGTACTTTGCCAGGACAGTTACATAAAAGTCTCCATAAACTGTTCCAGCCCACAGCTAGCATACACCTTGACTCTTTTGGTTTGAGCCAGTTCAGCCAAGACTTAAAACAAACTTGGTTGCAGTCCCATCAGATAACATTATTCTCAGACAATCTGCTCTAGAGGAATGCCACACATACCACTAACACGCCGATGGAGGTTTCCGTCCCGGCCATCGCATAGATGCCCTGATCCTTAAGGAAGGGGAAGCTCTTCTGTTGGTGCAGCATGAGCCTGGCCCCGGCAGCGGATGACAGGTAGGGGATATAGTCTTGCTGGCTGATGTCCAGAATTAACTTCAGCCCTGGGACACCGGACAAAACACTCAGAACAGGAATTGTATCGAAATGCAAGTCTTTGGAAAAAAAATCTATTTTCTTTTCGCTGTGCACAAAAATCTCCGTCCTTGGGGGAAGAGCCGGGGGGTCTGGCTGCCACGTCAGCCTGGCATGTGCATAAATACGCGTGATGGCGAATGCACAGGATGGAAATATCTGGGTGAATATTCAGACATTGCCTCAGATGTTTTGGCTATCCAGACTTTACACTTCTGCGAAGTAACGTGCGCAGTCACATTACTTGTTTCTATGTGGCACGTTTCCTTTTGGGGGCTCACCCCCTCCTGGAAAGCTGTTACTCCCTGCTGTAGGGCTCCAGAGACACAGACATGGTAAATCTGTTACGTCTGACAGAAATGGCCACCGAGAGACAGGATAATGCCCAGCTCTTCTGCTCCTTTAGCTCCTTCTTTCTTAGCAGAGCTCTCTCTTACCAAACTCGGCTCCGGGGTTGGAAGAATTCAAAGCCTCTTCGTCCATGCCCCAGTTAAAGATGTAGCAGTTACCATGGTCTGGGTGATAGATTTGGGTGAAATTCCTGGAAGAATCACACACATAAAACTGTGACTCTTGGGGAGAGCAAAAGGGTTATTAAATAATGCAGCTGCTGGGACCGGTGCTTGGTGGTTAGGTCTGGGATTCACTTTAAATTGCTTCATTTGTTGAATGCCTGTATAGAAATTTCAGCTGAAATAATTTAATCAATCTGCTGTTGAAAAAAAAAAGCGAAGCAAGGTACTGGTGTGTACTGAGACACAGCCACTGGGGATAACGCTTTGTTGGAATGTAAAGGAATCATCTGTCACACAAGTGAGAGAAATAATTGCTTGATCTGAGCTACGGTAACAGGTTTTGGCCAGTGCTGTATCTCGTTCTTCGACAATAATTCTCTGTTGCCCTCTTTGCAGGAGGAGCGTTGCAGAAGGGGCAGGACTCCCTGCAGCCTGGGGTGCTGCTCCGCGCTCACGCTTCTCAAAACGGGACATACAAATTTGGCGTTCACAAGAAACAACGACGGCTAAAATGCGTTTCTCAGAGCCTTGTGTAAAAAGCGGGGGGGCTGTAACGGGGGGCTGCACTGCTGTGCCAGGGGTACGCTGACTCAGCACCTGGGCTGGCAGCTGGTTATCACCAAATGCCCTGGGAAGGTCCCGCTGATGCCGTTAGTCTCGATATGTCACGAGCAAAACGGCCCATCCAAAAGTAAAACTCAAGCCAGCACTATCCCAAAATAACCTGTTTCATCCACGATCACATCCAGAAACCTTCTGGGATATGTTGTTAGAGCTCAGGACCAGCAGAAATCTCTTTACTAACCGATATATACCTTAAAAAGGGGAAAGAAAAAGGCTTCCATGCCTCTAGCGTCCTGTACCATTCCTGATGCGACAGAAAAGGGCAGGGAGCTCGGCATGCACCTACTTGTAGTTGCAGGGCTCGGCCCCATAGAGACAGGCCAGGATCATGTCCTCTGCTTGGTAGCCCATCCTGATTCTCTCTTGCAGCGGGACTTTGGAGAGGATGCTCGTGGACTGCAGGATGTACCACTCGGTCACCGCCTGCGCCGCGCTGGTGAAGTTCCTGTAGGTGCAGTTGTTGGAGCCGTGGTGGCTGCACTGGGGACACACAGCAGGCCGGTCAGAGCCCATCCCGCAGCGGGGCGGCAGGAGGGACGTACGGCGCACCCCCTGTCCCTGCGTGCTCGGCTGGGTGCCAGCCCTGCACCGAGGCGATGAAGGAGGTACGGCCAGATGGGAGCCGCAGAGCCACATCTGCGTGTGTTTACAGACGGGTCCCTCCCCAGGGAGATTTCCCAGCTGGGCAGATTCTCCATCAGTCCCAGTGTCACCTCCGCAAGCTTACAGAAAACATCACTTTTTGGCCAATTCTTTAAGGCTAGAGTTGCCCCAGCTTCCAAGGTCTGGTCAGGCAGGGTCCTTGAAGCCTCCGTGGGAGTGGGGTGGGGGGCGGTCGCAAGACCACCACGTGCCTCTGTGCTGAGGACCGCAGCAGGAGAGGGGCAGGGGCAGCAGCCACAGCCTCTCCCCGGCATTTTGGGTGCCGGACCTGAGGAAGAGGTGAAGGCAGCAGGGAGCCTGCGTGGAGCACCTCTGCCCGGGCTCTGCCCTGGGCTCAGCCCGCAGCAGGGCTGCGCTGGGCGACCCCAGAGGACGTTCAGTGTTGCCCTCTGCGCTGCGGGCAGACTCCGCCGACCGGCGCTGTGCACGGTGCGGTTGCTGCCCGTTGCTGCCCAGTGTTTCCAGCATCCTCTCGCCAGAGGCTGACGGACCCGCTGGCAGGATCCGCTCCGTACCTCTGATGCTAGGCTGCTACACGCTGTCAGTCCCTTCTTCCATGAGGAAACTGCTGATCTTACTGATGCTATGCAGCTACCTACATTCATCATGGACTAACTTAGCACGGCTCCTTGCTGGGTTTCCTTTCATTTAAGGAAGTATATTTAGGGTATGATCCTGCTGCAGGCCCCATGGGCAGAAATTCAGCAGCTTCGGCTGGATGTCTGGCTGTGTAACCTGCAGGGGACCAGACCCCCTTCTGAAATTTTAGAAACATCTTAAAATGCTTCTGTGCTGCCTTCCTCAAAAAACCCAAGCAAACAGCTCTGGAGCCTCGAAATAGCACAGCATAACTTGCAAACTGCCCTGTACCGAGGAGGCCACCAGCATGGGCAGCCCCCGGCCCCAGTGCAGCTGGACCAGAGCCCCGAGGCAGAGCGGCTGCGGGCAGCCGGTGGGGAAGAGACCCCGATCTCCACGCTGCATCCCTGCCAAGGCGCCCAGCACTGCCCATCCCTCGCCCCTCCCGGCTGCCTCCCGCGGGACCCCTCTCACCAGCTTCACCGCCAGCTTGTACTTCTTTTCTTCCAATGTTGTATTGGCTGGGGCAGGTGGAGCGGCCGTTAGGTTGCCCACAGTGGTTTCGTTGCCCGCTGCGGTTTCGTTGCCCGCAGCGGTTTCGTTGCCCGCAGCAGTCTGGTTGTCCCCAGCAGTGTGGTTGCTCTCAAAGATGTCCAGGATGATGGGGTTGTCCTTGTCATGCTCGTCGATGAGAACCAGGGGTATCTGGTGCCAGAGCCCCAGGTCAAGCGGCGGGGAGTTCTCACTGCTGTTCCCCGGCGTGGGCTGCAGGATCCTCTCCAGCGCTGCTTCGATGAGCCTGTCCAGTTCTTTCAGCAGATGCTTCACCTGTGAGTATCTGCAGGACAAAAGGCGGTTATTACCAGGCAGTGTCAAGGCAGTGGGGATGTGCAGCAGCTTGTCTGCCTCTCCGCTGGCTTCGGCCCTCCCGGGGACCTCGGGTCGCTGCCAAATGATTTACTGGAGAACCACGGGAGCCTCCATGCGGAGCACAGCCAGCTCAGGCACAGGCATCCCAGCAGCCTGCAACCGGGCAGAAAACCAGCGGAGGATAAAGAGAGAGTGCAGTGGTGGTGAAGAGTGTTCTGTCAATGCAGCGCCGAATTGGTTGTATTTCAGGAATTCACTATAGTTTATACAAAACATCTCGATCAAGCAGAGACTAAAAAGCACCAAAGTAATTCCTGTGTGTTGGCCGAGAGCATCTTGCCTTGGGCTACGCTATGGGTATAAATTTGAAGCAACCCTAACAAAAATCAGCTACTCCTTTGACATTACGATCAAGTCATGTCACTGCAGCTCCCAGCTGATACTACTGTTTAACCAGCTCTTAATGGCTGGAGTGTCAGCGATAAGAGGTACGTTCACAGCGAGGAAGGAGAAAGAAAGGAATTGTGGGGAAAGATCGAGAGACTGATTTTGGTTGTGACAAGTGAGTTGAACTTCGAGTTTTCCCTGAGCCAGGGAAAGTTTAGAGGGAGGCAATAACCATCATTAGATTAACTGATACAGTAAGGAAAACCAGGCCAGCTGGCAGGCACACGGACCCTCCTCTGGACCTGAGCCGTTCGCCTTTAGGTTGCCCCCTTTTTTAGGTTTTTAGTGCCACTTGGTGAGTCAAAGACAATTTCCATTTACGCTTCTAACATGATATCTGAGACAGGAATGGGCCCACAGTACCTGACGCTAGCCATATAACTGAGAGTGTTAAAGCACGACTGGGTAAATTGGGTGAAGAAAAACTTACTTGAAAGGGTTGGCATTGCAGACCGTGACTGCTGGGAACTTCATGGTCTTGAAGCCAATAGAGAGAGATGATGTGACGTTATAGGAGAGGTAGGTGTTAATGAGGATACCCCACTGCCAGAAGACCAGAGACGCAAAGAGCAGCGTTAGGAAGAACCAGATTAATTTCTTCTTCGGCCCCTCTTTGATGATGCGCTTTGGGCCGTGGGTGTTGGTGTTGTCGCAGTACCAGACCAGCAGCTCCTTGTAGGTGTAGCCAGGGCCCTTCTGCAGGCGGTGCAGCGCCCGAATGAAGTACTTCTTCAGGTTCATGCTGCTGTCTGCAAGTGGGAGAGAAGACATCAAAACAGCTGTGTCGAGAGGCCGGGTTTGCATTACGCCAAGTGTACTTGTATTGTCAGCAAAGCAGAACTGGAGTAGTTCTGTGACGGCACGACCGTGATTTTATAACCCAGGAGAAACTCAGAGCAGATGTTCTGCAGGGTCACACGGTGGCAGCGAAGTGGCGTGGAGCCCCTCACCTCCTGAGAGGATACAAGCAGGAGGTTTGTGCTTTGCAGTTCCAAAAGCGGTGAGTGTTTCTGCCACATCCCCTCTGGCCCCACGAGAGTTAGGTGACTGGGACCTGCTGGCGCGGCCGTGCCTGCGGTGACTGGCAGCGCACTGGCCCCGGGCCGTGCCCATGTTGCAGTAAATAACAAGATGACTTTTCGTGCAACCTGGTACGTCTCTAGCATCGTCTGAAACCTTTGCCAACACTAGATGGACCAAGCAGTACACACATGAGCTGGTTTCAGGTAGAATCCAGGCTAACAGTGTTTAGTATTCAAGCTAAATCAGGGCTTAAGACAATTTTTCTCAAAAGTAAAAGGTATTAGAGTGCACCAGGCTATTGGAGGGGCAGGAGGAGAGGACCTGGAACCGGCAGCGCCTTTCCCAGGACCAGGAACGCTGCTCAGTGCTGCTGCCCGCCAGAGGAAGGACAACGGATTGGTTTTTTCCACCAAATTCCTTTGCCTTTCAGATACTATCGGTATGCTTCCACCGCTCATGTGAGGGATGCCGCATATTTTACATTCATATTGTGAGTAAATAGAACATTTTGTGCTGCTATTTTAAGGTGAGAATTTGTGTTACTAAATCCTAATATCCCGAGGCAGGATTTCAAAACAAACCTGAGTCAGCTGCTTAGAATATTTTTCAGATTTAAACTGTAGGAGAATGGGATTAAAGATTAATGCTGCGCATAACTCAACATCCTAGAAGAAAGAGTGCTGAAATAATACAGCAGTATTTCAATAAGCAGTACTCAGCAATGCAGAAACTAGATGAACACAAAGTTACTTGTACACAGACTACCAAAGGTACAAAAGGAAGCTGAAGGGCGCGCACAGGCCTCCTGGGGAGCGGGAGCAACTGTGTCCTTCTTGCTTTTCAAAGAAAAAAGGTCATACTGATTAATTCATTTATCGGTTTATTGGCCAGATCTGCAAAATCTGAGTAGTGTATACAAAGTTTGATAAAAGTACAGAACCGATAGATTTTTATGATGTCTCACTCCGTGATGCATCGTCAGAGATGATGATTTTCACTGCACGCCCTATTACACACAGTGTTAGACGTAGCCTGACACCATGAGGTCTGGATGGGAGAGTGCTTTTGAAAGGAGAAACTCCAGCTGCTTCCTCCAAGATTTGAGGGCAGGCTCTACTCTCATGTGAAAGCATTTTGTTCTCCAAGGAACACGTGTCCTGGGACTTGGACCTCCTGGACCCCCCGGGCCCCCCAGACCCCCAACCCACCAGCACACCGGCAGCTCATCCTCCATGTCCTCGTGCCACAGAGGTTCCCACCCACAGCTGCCTCTCAGAAGGAGCACACACTGCATCAGATGCTTGCTGGCTTTTGGGCAGGACTATAACAACGACCTCAGCCTCTGTTTAATTACCCGTGGCTGAGGGGAAGACATGGAACGCGTGGCCATTCTGCCCGAGTCTTCTGCTGCCAGGCGTGAACACAAGCCCATCTCAAGGCACAGCCTCAAGATTGGTCTCTGCTTTATAAAACAGTATCATCAAAATACATTTAAGTCCAGAGAGACTAGCAAGGCAAACTAGTAAATATTTTCCGCCTTTTTAGAAACCCAATAAAAGATTTAGATTAGATTAAAATTTAAAACACACCTACACTGCACTGGGCAAAATCCAGCCCGGCTGGACCTGACTGGCCGCATGCCCCGCAGCCTCTGTTTGCTCTGCTGCTTACAGACCGCGCCGGCCAAGCACCGAGCGTGGCTCCTGCCGAGAGTCCCAGGCCTGCCACGGAGGGATCCCAGTTTGTCATACAGATCTTTGTGGGCTGCTCATCGACCTGACATTGCTGTAAGAAGTTATTGTTTCTTTTTATATTGTTTTCTGAGGCTGAATTTTAGCTTCTCTTTTCCTGATGGCAAAGTTGAGACACATACTTATGGTTTCAGAAGCACACGCAGAGTAAAAGCTCTACTTTCATATCTGAGTAAAGCTAACCATACTGAACAGCTAATTTGACGCTGCTTTATCTTTGTTCATGGCTTTGCAGGAGTCATCAATATGCTTATTCTCCACCTTGAATTTATTTCCATTTAAGCACCTAACCTGAGAGCGCTCTTGCAAAGCCGCAGGGCGCTTGCTAGCGATAGCAAAGGGAAGATGCTGCACTAGGAAAGGAAGGCCAGCTCCAGATCAGTTTTAAGCAAGGATTAGAGGGCTTCCAGCTCGCTTTATCTCTTCAGCTCACCAACCATAAGAACACTGTGCTGAAGGGCAGCATTTTCACATTTTTAAGTTAGATTCTGGCCATGCTGTGGAGAATAAGATTAAACTAATTTTTAGATATGTTTCAAACTGATTCAGAATGGCTTTTTCCCCAATGTCAAAGCTATGGGACCTGTTCTTTGCAAGCACTGCTCCGTCCCGCAGCCCCACAGGGCAGCTGCCAGCGGGAGCACAGGCACGGGGACGGGGACGGGGTCGGCTGGAAGAGCTGCCCCACGCAGGATGCCTGCAGCATCCCCGCCCCGCGTGAAAACACATGGATCCCAAAATTAAAAAACCAAGTTAACAAAGGTGTGCTGGCAATACAGCCAAGCAGACAGTCGCAGGTTTTGCAGGGCACTTCTTAACGCAGCAGCAGAGCGGAAGACTCGGGTTTACTCTTCCTCTAGGCATAAGCTGTGCTTTTAGATGGAAGTTCATTTGATAAAAGAAATGACGTTAAGCAAAAGCTTGACCACACTTGGATGACATTTTTTCAACCTTTTTCTCATTTTAATACTTTTCTTCTTACCTTTATTTCCAGAATGTTTCCAGATAGGCTGCTTGTTTCCTTGTCACCGCTGAAAGCCGCTCTGCGCGAGGTGCCTCGCCTGATCGGAAGCCAAAGCCCCTCTTACCGGGGAGCTCCTTGCCCCGGGCACAGAGGCTCAGTGCTTGGGTGCGCAGCTGTTCGGAGGGGGTTTGGTACCGGTTCTGGTGCCAGCCTGGAGCCTGTCCTGATCTCCCCCATCAGCGGGCAGTACCTGGAGCAGACAGGTGACAAATGAGGGGTGACAAAACCCACCCTCCATCAGCACACAGACAGCCATCACCCCCTCCCAAAGCCCTCTCCGGAGAAAGGGAGCGGAGGCTGCGGTGGGACAGGAGCCGAGGAGATCAGGGCTGGGGACTCAGAAGGTGCTTCCCTCTTGGTGGGCAGGCAGCCCGGCTCCTGCTGGTGCGCAGCATGCAGGGCAGTCTCACGGTCACAAAAACCTGTCCCTGCTGCTGCCCTCAAATATCCCGTTATTCGCACAGCGTGCGAAGCTCGAGGGCCCGGATGTCTGGCAGCTCCCAGCTGCCACTCACTGGTTTTATTTCTTGTTTGGCTGCTCCACTGCCAAGGCCCTGGTCAGGGAAGGGGAACACGCACCCGTTAGGCTCCCCCACTCTTTTGCCTCCTTTGCATTTTTATTGTCACACCGCTCCGTTTGCAGGACCAGTCTGTAACGTGCGGGTAAGAACCGGCTTCGTCCCCCTTGCAGGTGAGCCGTAGCAGCGCGTTAGTGCCGCTGTACAGCCCCGAGGGTCCCCGCAGCGCCTGCAGCTCACACTGTGCTCTGCGAGCCCCGACCTCGCCAGCCCGTGCTGGAGCCTCTGCGGGGAACCACCGCTGCTTCCCTCGCCGCCTCCCCACTGCTGCGCTTTGCTCTGGGCTGCCCCTTGTCAGCGCACTGGCGTCACCTAAAACCACTTTCAGGAACGGTCCTAGGGCCACAAGGCCCCCGCGGTGCACAGAGGGGCCACGTGCCCTTCTCCTGGCAGTGCCTGCATCCCCGTGATGAGCGAAGCCGTCCTAAAAGCAACCTGTGCCGGGTTCTAACGCGGTTTGCTTCGTGCTGCGAGGGAGGTGTCCTCACCTTTCCCCGGCAGCCGCGAGTCCAGCCCTGCATCACCCCAGCATCATCCCAGGTGAAACTCCTCCACCTTACGGGTGAGATCAGACTCCCACGTTACGAAATGATTGTGTTGACTGTGTTGAATCTCCTCTGAGGTTTTGCTAGGGCAAGTGCCACTTAGAGGAATTAAAGACATAAGCAAAACTCAGCACACTCTTGGAGGCTCCAGGGTGGTACCTCAGCTGCAAAACCACTTCAGCACTGCTGGGCCTGATGCTGCACTGGCTCAGTACTTTCTCTACTGGGACAGACAGCAGTCATTCCTCTTTGACCAGCTGCGGCTCATCTGCCATCCCTTCCAGAGCCTGATGAAAAGACCCTGTTCTCCTAGAGGAGATATTTATGCTATCTAGTGGTATTTTTGCAAATTAGAGGACATTTTTTTATTACATCACCAGTGTACAGGTGGGCAGTGGAAAAAGAAAAGCGGGGCAGCGACGTTCCAGCGAGCAACGAGCGCCCTTCCCGAGCCCCGGGTCACAGCGTGCCCTGGGACACGCTTTGCCTTGCTGTTGTGTGCGAAGGGCGTGCGGCCGCCCCGGTCCGCGCAGGCGCCTCCGGGTCTCTAATGCCGACGGGCACACGTACAGTGCTCGAAGAGTATTTGCAGGCTGGGAGTGTAGATAGCATTTGCCTGACCTGCCGGACCGTGTGTCGGAGGCTCCATCCTGCCTCCCCCTGCCTGCCTAACCCCGCGCCTCCCGCCATGGCCCCGTCTCCTCGGGCGACGGCAAGCCTTACTCCTCACGTGCCAGTAAGGTCACGTTGCTGAGAGTTAACTCTGCTGCTTGTGCAACGAACGACGCGAATCCTGGAATGCAAGAGGGGCGAAAGAGGAGCGAAGCCCCCNCCCCCCCCCCCCCCGGCAGCTCCCTGCCCACCCGCAGATCTCCCATTCCCAGTAAGGCCAGTCCCGGAGGGGGAGCATCCTCTGCCCTGGCCCTGGCCCGGGGTTGCATGGCACGCTGCCCGCAACAAGGGAAACGGGCGGTGAATTATTCAGAAAGCTGCGGTTAGCTTCCACACCTTTTGTTGGGGAGATTAACGAAAACCCTGTGTAAACAGAAGTGAGGGAAGCGCCCCTGCGCCCGGCTGCGCGCCACCCGCGCCAGGCCAACAGCCTGGCACCAGGGCCTGCCGGCCGGCACGGCGCCGTGCCCGGAGCTCCCCTCAGACGGCCCGCGGCGGGCGACCCTCG
>VZTV01073640.1:12069-29971 GCA_013400875.1 Anhinga rufa | reverse complement strand
GCTGCAGACCAGTGCTCGCTTTGGCACCAGTCGTATGGCCACGGGCCGGCAAACGCAGCCCGGCGCCCCGCAGCTCCCGCGTGCGGTGGGGCTCGGGGGGCTCGCGGGGCCGGCCGGGCCAGGCTGGCGGGCGCACGCTGGTGTGTCTGGCAGAGGAAATGGCTGTTGCTGGTGCTGCCCTTGGGAGCAGCGTGGCACGGAGCTGCCGGCACGGCGTGGGGCACAAGGAGACGTCGGCGAGCAGTGGGGAGAGCCAGGACCAGCGCTGCCCCACAGCCGGAGCCGCAGCTCCAGGCTCCCCCTGCGCAGGAGGGAAGTCTGGATTCTCAGATGGGATTGCCCAGCCAGTCCTGGGATTTCTCCCCTCCTTCCCCTCCTTAGGCATCGGTCACGGTCAGCTCCAACTCTCCCTCCTCCTGGGTTCGTCGGCCGTGGCCAGCGCCGCCTGCCCAGCCCCACTGACGGCATTACCCGCATGTGCCGGTGGAGGTGTGGGGAACTGGCAATGACTCCGCACTTCCCGGTCCGTCCTGTTCGCAGGGAGATGCCGGCGTCGGGATTAGTGCCGGCGCCGTGTCACGGCATGTCACTGCAGAGGGCAGCTGCTGCAATCGTGGGTTGACCTCTGACTCACGCTTGCCTGAAACTGCTCTGGCGCTGCCGTGGCTCGGGCCTGGGCTCGGGATGCTCCCGAGCTCGACAACGCTTCTGCAAAGCGCCAAGCGCAGGCCGGACTGGTGGGGATGGCTCAGACCTGGCGCCTGACAGTGGGGGATTGCTCCAGGGAGCTGCCCGGCCCCGGCTGCGTGGCGCTCACCACTGCGGTGTCGCCTGAGACGGGACTTTCAAGCCAAGGCAATGATTTTGTACAACAAAGTGCCCGCCTGCTGGCACCCTCTGTATTGCGCGCCCGGCCGCCGCAGCCTCCTGAGCCGGTTTGAGCCCCGGGAGCAGCGCTGGCCTGGGGCTCTCTGGCCGCAGCTCCAAGCGGAGGGAAGTTGCTGCTGTGTGTCGAGTTGCTTTAGTGTGTCGTCGACGGGCTGCTGGGGTCTGGTGGCAGCTGCGGCTGCTGCTGGTGAGGTAGCACTGATTTCCCGGACCACGGGGCTTCAGCTGAGCAGGAGGCACGGGTGGGCCCTCCTGGGGCAGAGCCCCTCGCTCGGGTGTTTCCTGGGAGCTCTGATGGGAGAACACAGCGGCAGCAGAGCTGCCGTAGCCCTGTGAGCCCCTCCGTGGGTGTCTGGAGGAGAAACTCCCCATGGAGCTGGCTCACGCAGCCTTGAAGGTGAAGGGGTAAAATTAAGCCATCCAGAGTCTCCAGCCGTGTCCGGCCTCCCCGAGCTGCGCCTTATTGCAGGGCACAAGTGGAGGCTCAGAGCCTGAAAGGGTTTTCCATAGGCATGTGCTGGAGATGCCTTTCCCCAGCCTGGCCCCATTCACATTAATGAGGCATTTAACTCCCAAACCTGTCTGTGGACCACTGCAGTGTCACCCCGGGAGGGGGCCCGGGCAGCCTTTAACCCCCTCGGTGCTGCCCGGCTGCATCTGCTGGGAGCGGCTTTGGGCAGCCATCCCTTTGCTCTGAGGGAGGCCGGAGTTACCCCTCCGGGCTGGCATCCCCGGGCTGCTGCGCGCCGTGGGGCTGGGGCTGTGATGCCTCAACCAGCTGGGATCGGGATGGGGCCAGGCTGTGCCTCAGGTGTGTTTTCCGAGGAATCTGTGACTTATTGTTCATTGTCACGTCCTGGGCAAGTTTTTCATCCTGGTTGACTGGGAGGTTGGGTGCTCCCATTTTCCTCTGGATTACCAGCTGAAATTCTGTCTGACAGGGGAACCACACATCCTTCCCGCATTTGGCTGTCCTGTCTTTGAGTCACCTTTGTGCTGGCTGTTCAGGCCGAGCAGCGAAACAAGCAGAGTCAGGGCGAGAGTCTTGTTTTCCACCCAGGAAAAGCCTTTGCCCAACAGTTTTGATTCTCAAAAGTACTTAAGCAGCAAGTCCTGCCACCGCGACTGGGGTTTGTTTCTGCACAGCCGCCCTTCTCGCCGTGGTTTTCACAGCGGGTGTTGGCCCACTTGTGTCAAAGGAACTGGGAACACTGGGAAAGCCACCAGCAGGCGAGGGCAGCAGTGGGACTGATGCCTGCACTGTAAGTGCTTCCACCAGAGCTCGGACAAACCAGCCTCCAAGCTCCTCGTGGCAGGACGAGAGCCCACGTAGCCTTTGCTCTGCTCCTTTGGGGGATTGGGGGTAGGAAATCAGGTGCCCACAAGCAAACTCCTGAGCCGTTTGGGTTAGGGCTGGTTGGGAAGGTTTCTCTGAAAACAACAGATTCGGTCCATGCCCCTGAAGGCTGTTACGGGGTAATTGTCTATGAGGTGAGACAAAGCTAGCCCCGCGTATGGCCAGCAGACTCCATAACGCGGTGTACGAGGTGTCCGTCCCCAGCGGGACGGAGGAGGGCCGGTAGGCTCCCTCCCTGTGTTTTCACGCCCCATTTCTGCCTGGGCATCACTTGCTGGTAGAGGCACCGGCGGATTCCTGCCACCCAGCAACGCTTCTCTGTGCAGCTGGATTGTCCTCCTCCTCAGCTGCCCCCCAGCAGCTCCTCCGTCACCCACAACTTTCTCCCCGCCGCCGCGGCTGCTGCTGCTGGGAGCTGCGGAAGGGCTGAGCGAGGTTTGCCGGCTGCGTCTCCTCTGCTCCAAAGAGCCGGTCCTGGCGTGCAGGCAGCCTTTCCCCGTGAGTCACCGGCACCTGCCTGCTGCAGGTTTGTTTCGACACCGCTCCCCAGCCCGTCCTTCGCCCCGGTGCCGAGGCAGCGCTGTGCCCGCGATGCCACCTGCACCTTCACCACGTCCTTGGGTACCGCGGCTGCTCCCCTGCAGCCCCGCGGTGCCGGCGAGCGGGGGCTGCCTGCTCCCGAGCCCTGCCTGGGGCTGGCCAGGCTCCCACCACATGCCACCAGTCTCCTGGGAATACTGTCCCCGTGGGAAGAGACCGGGATCCCCACCTGACCCTGGGAGCAGCGGCTGCAGCGGTGGAGGAGGGCATACGGCCGAACCACGCATTTTACTGCCTGTTGTTCCCATAAACTCCAAGCTGAGTTTCTCAAACGCTTTGAGTTTATGATGTTTACTGTGTGTCAGACCTGATCCTCGTATTGTCCTGGGTAGTGTCCTGGGTAGTTTTCTGTGTTTAAGATGACTCAGGAGTTCAGGAGAGTTCAGTATTTAATTTATGATGAAGTAATCCATTTCTGTAGCTGCTCTGTGGCTTTCTGCCTCCCAAGGATTATTCATACAGGGAGAAAAGGTGCTGCGCCTGCCCTGAGAGGTAAATGCAAAAAGCACCTACAGAAAACCTGCGCTTTTCCAAAGACTTTACAGTGAGTGTTCATGCCAAAAAGCGCCCGGCAGGACACACGTTATGGACCAGAGAGGCCTTACAGGCGCACTGCAGGGGAATGCCCCACTTTAGCAGCCCTGCTCTCAATCAATTGATGTTTTCCTTATTAGAACCGCAGTTATCAGGTATAAAGCTTGACCAGTCAGTACAGCTGCTTTCTTGCAGGATTGGCACCACTTACTTTATTTTAAAAGCCTTTTGTTTTGCTCCAGGAAGCCTTTAAAAACACGAGGCTTTCTAAAACTGCCCCTGGTTGAGGTGTGATCCGCTTTACAGCTCTCACCGAGGTCTGGCTTTGCTGGAACGAACGCGTTACTGCAAGGCTTTGTCTGTGTTGGGAATTCTCAGGTACCCCAGAGAAAGACCTGGGAGCCTGCCTGCGGCACCCACGCAACACAGCTTCTGCTGCCACCGTGACGGGAAGCGTGGCCGCTGACGAGCACCAGGGACGCAGCTACCCCCGAGGCTGTGCCCCCGCGGTCTGTCCCCAAAAAATTGAGAGGAGCTGTTGATGCTCTCGAGGGCAGGGAGGCCCCGCAGAGGGATCTTGGACGGACTGCAGAGTCGGGCAATCACCAACCATATGGAGTTTAACAAGGGCAAGCACCAGGTTTTGTCCCTGTGTCACGGCAGCCCTGGCTGTACAGACTGGGGAACGAGAGGCTGGAGAGCAGCTCTGCAGAGAGGGACCTGGGGGTGCTGGTCGACGGCAAGCTGAGCACGAGCCCACAGCGTGCCCTGGCAGCCCAGAGGGCCAGCCGTGCCCTGGGTGCACCAAGCGCTGCATCGCAGCCGGGCGAGGGAGGGATGGTCCCGCTCTGCTCCGCGCTGGGGCGGCCTCGCCTCGAGCGCTGGGTGCAGCGCTGGGCGCCGCAGGACATTGAAGGTATAAAGCTGCTGCTGGAGAGTGTCCAGGGGAGGGCACGGAGCTGGTGAAGGGTTTAGAGGGGAAGCCGTACGAGGAGCAGCTGAAGCCCCTTGGTTTGTTCAGCCTGGAGCAGAGGAGGCTGAGGGCAGAGCTCATGGCGGGCTGCAGCTTCCTCACAAGGGGAGGAGGAGGAGGGGCAGGCGCTGGTCTCTTCTCTCTGGTGACCAACGCCAGGACCCGAGGGAACGGCAGGGAGATGTGCCAGGGGAGGGTTAGGTTGGGGATTAGGAGAAGGCTCTTCCCCCAGAGGGTGGTGGAGCGCTGGAACAGGCTCCCCAGGGAGGCAGTCACGGCACCCAGCCTGGCGATGTTCAAGGAGCCCTTGGACAACACCCTCAGAGACATGGTGTGAATTTGGGGCTGTCCTGTGCAGGGACAGAGGTTGGCCTCGATGGTCCTTGTGGGACCCTTCCAGCTCAGGACATTCTGTGATTTACTATGATTTTATGATTTCCTGTGCGGGTGCCAGAGCAGCGGCCCAGGCTGCCCAGAGAGGCTGTGGAGTCTCCTTCCCTGGAGCCATTCCCACCCCGCCTGGACGCGGTCCTGTGCCCCTGCTCTGGGGGTGCTGCTCACGCAGGGGCTGGACGGGGGCAGCTCCGGAGGGCCCTGCCAGCCCTCGCCGTTCTGGGATTCTGGGATGATTCAAGCTGTGCCACAGGACCCAGGTGCCCCACAATGCTCTGGGCAGCAGCTGTGGGGGGGTTTCCTTCCTTCCCAGGGGGGCTGATTGCTTTGTTAGCACCTGCTCATTTAACCCTTGGGTCAGGGTGCTCCTGGTGCTGTGGGAGTGGGGCAGGGTCACTTGAGCAGCCTGAGAGGAAGAGGAGTCCCGGTGCGAGCAGGCTTGCCACGGAGCTCTGCGCTGTCCCAGCACCGAGCCGAGATCCTACAGCCCCCTCGGTACTGCCCGTAGCAGAAGCGAGCAAACCTTGCAGGTCCTCGGGGAGTCGCGGTCTGTCGAGTGCTGCTGCCCACGCAGGTACGGATACAGAACGACTGTGGTATGTCCCACTTTGCGACATTTGCCTGCTTTTCCCCAGGGAGATGGTCTGTCCCCCTGCGATGCTCGTAGGAGGCTGCGCTTCGTAAGAGCTGGAGTCAAAACTGACCCTAGCAACTACCTGCATCTGGAAGAAGGTCCTTAGTCAGGCGTTACTGAGCCAAACCGCCTCCTGTATAAATAAACAACAAACTGGAAGGGAAGGAGCCTCCTGTAAGGTGTTGTCTGGCTCTCAAGTTTGCTGTTGTTTCCAGCGCTGCCGAAGTTGCGACAGCTTGTGCCTGTGATGCAAAGGGGGAGGTGGCCCTGGCGCCCACGTGCCTCTCGTAGCCTACCCCGGAGTTTTTCTCCAGGTCTCTTTTGCCACTGCTGCAGATGGGGCAAGTCCAGGGGAACGAGCGCCGTTCCTTGATGCTGTGTTAGTGGTGGTGGGGACGAGCAACGGTTTGCTCTGAGCACCTCGCCTTTGCGCGTTAGAAGGGGCTCTGAGGGAGAGCGCACCCGGTTCGCTCTTCTCCTGCAGTCTCCAAAGGGCTGGCCAGGAGTGGAACTGTCTGGAGACACCTGGGATTCCAGCAGTTTTGGTCACCTTGCTGGCTAACGCTGTTGTCTGAAAGGTATTTTCACCTGGCACCCGCTCGCACCCCTGGCTCCCCAAAGCCTGCTCCCTCTGCAGAGGAGCCCAGGGCAGGCACAGGCACATCCCGTGATCTCTTGGGATGGCTGCATGGAAGTAACTTGCATAGTGCTGATTAAAAAAAAAAAAAACACAACAAAAAAGGCAGTTATTAAAAAATATATCTTTATTTTTTCAGTTTATCAGCTATTTAAATAATCCAGTTAAAATATGTTTTATTGCACATAAAAGAACCTTTTTGGATTCTTGCTGACCTATATATAAAATAAGCTTAGAGAGAAAGGAAAAGAGAGATGTCTTACACTTACGTGCACACACACACACACACACACACACACTCCTGTTCTACAAAAACCCGAAGCAGCCAACCCGGTGCAGGCTATAGTCATCCTCAACATCTATACGGTGTGCTCTAGGCAGCTAAGAATCGGCTATGGGCGGAAAAAGTCGGGTGCAGGGCTGGGAGCGAGGGGAAGGGCGCTGCCACCGCAGCTGGGTGCCCTGGAGGTCACTCCGCGTCCGCGCAGGCAGCAGCCTCTGGCCGGCCTGCGGTGCGGGGAGGGTCCGGCGCAGCAGAAGCAGCACAGTGCGGCGCACAGGAGGCAAAGCGCAGGGTGTTGGTGCAGCACGGTGGAATGGAGAGGGCGTAAGCAAGGTGGACAGTAGAGCGGTGGGGCAGGTGTATCCTCCGGCCACCTCTCTTCAGGGCTGCTCCAGCGTTGCTGCAGCTCCGCGTGGCTCCGTCCCCTCCCTGGGCACTGCCAGCTCCGGGGCAGTGAACTGGGTGGCCGCAGAGGGAAGTCCTTGCCTTGAGCAGGAAGAGAGCAGCCAGCTCCCTTTGAGGCTTCTGGGAAGTCACGTGTGGCCAAGGCCAGGCACTGCTTAATGAGCTCCTTTGAGGTTATGTTTAATGGCCGGCTTGAGCGATGTAAAATGAAACAAGCTTGCAGAGTATGCAGTTCATTACTGCGATCCGAATTAAATTTCATGCCCTTTTCAGATGTTTCTTTTGGGATGACTTAAGTTCTCCTACTCAAGCTGTGTAATACCTTGCTCTACAAGGACATCTATGGCTATCCTAACTCTTCACCTCAATCCTCGGGCCACCTTTGGAATCGGGTTCCTAAACAGAATTCAACTTCCGAGCTTCCTTTTATGCAATCTGTGCTCTTCCCAAACCTCTGTCATGCCCCTTCCTACAAATGTCATGCTGCATTCCTGAAAGCCCTGGGTTTTTCCCACAAGTCAAGCCGCACAGCAGAGAGCAATTAGTGTTAATACTCAATGTGGCATCAATCTTCTGCTGTGGAGTAATTCCTGCCCGCTTACAATGGGGTGTGTGCAGTCGGTTGCTAATGTATGCCTCTGTCTGGCAAGACATCCCAGCTCGGTGCCACATCCTGCTCCAGCCATCTCCTGCAATGATTAACTTGAGAATTGATGTTGCTTGAAGTTCCTAATGTCTCGGAGCCCTTGGCTTTTGTGTCTGAGCTTTGCTCAGAGAAGCTTTGACTGCAAGTTCAATCCCTGAATAAGGGTCTGACCCAACAGCCCTTCAGTGCTCGTTTGGATACGTGCCTTTCACCCCGGACACATGGGTCCAGCACCCACCTCTTATTTTGGCACCTGGATGGGTGGATAAATAAGCATCAGTGTTGCCCAACCTCTAGTGTATCGGGCAGCTGCTCTGTGAACGCAGTCTCTAGCCGCAAAGTGCTGTAATTGGGGGGGGGAGTCCTGGGTAAGGGGTTGTCCTGGGGCAGCGGCAGGCGGAGGGCAGTGTTGAAGGTGGGCAGGTCCTCATCGATGCAGACCGGGTTATCGTGGCCCTGCCTTTCCAGATCGCCGGCCTGCGGTGACTTCCCCACCTGGTCCCTTTTTCGGTCATTCCACCATTTCTTTGCCTTTTGCCATTGGCGCCGCATCACGATGGAAAGCGAATCGATGAAGAAGACCTCGACGATCTCAATGACGCAAACGACCGAGCAGCTCATCCAAAGGCCCAGCTGGCCTCCGAAGTTGGAAAGAAGAATGACGAGCTGGAAGAGAAGAGAGTGCGAGGTTATCGGCTCCTGCGGGCGCCGGACGTGTGTCCGCAGCACCGTTAGGGCGTGCAGGGAGGCTGCACCAAGCTGGGGCACCCAGGGTTTGCCGTGAGCGCTACCAAATGCGGTGGGCCCTTCCTCTGCTGCCTGTGTTATCCTCTCCCGCTCCGCTTCAGCGGGAGCTCAGTGCTGCGCTTACTGCAGGCAGCCCACAGGCTACCCTGGCGCAGGGCTTGGGACTGGACAGCTGGAAAAGCAGCCCTGGATAAAAAGGGCTGCAAAGGGCAGGATGGGGCGCCCTGGGGTGCATCGTCCGTGGATGGTTTCCTGTCCCTGCCTGGGTGGGACTACTCCCCTGGCAAGATGAAAACTTCCAGCCTGTCTGGGAGGAAGAGCTGCATCCTCCTGGTGCTGAGCAGGGAACTGCTGTGCTCACTTACTGTGTTGGCAGGATTCTCTGAGATGAATCTCTCGTTCAGGTCTTTGTAAAACACCATGAGGTTTGCGAGGTCTGTCCTGAGAGAAGAAACAGAAGGCAGGCTGAGGGTTTAGTAAAACAATAACATGAAACATACTGAAAAACTATGCAAATAACCAGTTGGACCAGTAGGGCTGGGCCGCTCTAAGGGAGCTTTTTCCCCAATTGCCATCATTAGGGCTGCTGAGATTGTATCTGAGCTTGAGGTGCAAGCTAGAAACACATACATGGAAACTTACTTGTTCAGCTTCTTGTTGATTTTTTGCCCTTTGTCCCAAGAGAGAACTCGAAGCATCCAGTCCTGGAAAAAAGACAGAAAACACTGCTATAGCTGTGTGCGCTTGTGTAGAAATCCACCGGAAAGGGAGCTCATGCTCCACACCTCCTCAGACCAGCTTGGGTGCCAGAATTGAATGGCTGTGACGGGCCCCAAGGGGATCTCCCAGCCCACAAGCCAAATGTGGAGGGGAAGCCCTGACCTGGACCCTACAGACTGAGCCTCTGGGAGGAGCGTCATTGAAGTGCTAACGAATACCCCAGGGGCCCCCTGCTTCCCGCTCAACCTCTGGGTTTATTTAATGCCTTACTGTGCCATGCTGCTGTCACACCAGAGTGCAATTAGGAACTGACCTCTGACACGGTGGATGGCCACTGGGCGATGCTGGTGGTGAGCGCCCACTCCTTGAAGCTGCAGAGAGACGCAGGCTGTCAATTGTGAGGGAGCTCCCACGCACAGGCAGCATTTTACCTCTGGCTGCGGGCAGGACTTACCTGCAGGCATCTTTGCAGATTTGCTGGCAGCCCAGCTGCTCCTTCACAAACTTTTCGTGCAGTCTGTAGTAGCAGTACACTGCAAGGGAGAAGAATGTGTGTATGGGAAGCCAGAAAGGAAAGCAATGATCTTTTGCTACCTGTGCTGGAGTGGCACTTCTGGGGTGTAGGTGGCCTTTGTGGCCATCACCTATGTGGTGGGGATAAAAAATTTGCCCTATAAATATTGCAAAACACTCTGAGAAGTGGTTGTCACTTGCTATAGGCATGAACAATTGCCTCACCCGGTCAAGTCCTCCACTCACCACTTGTGTGGTGTGCGCAAACGACAAGCAATTAGGACAACTGTGAGAAACAAGTCAATCTAAACAAGAGAAGCAGTTGCAGGCTCTGCAGTAAGGGGTCTTAAGTGGGCTAAGGCAGATTCGCCTCTTCCCAGCGAGCTGTGTGGCCTGGGTCGTGCTGGGTGCAGGCAGGGCCGTGCTGACCGGGGACGGTGCTGTGGAGGGATGTGGCTGCGGGTGGTTGAGGCACATGCAGTGCGGGAGGTGTTTCAACACTTACTCCAGTTGGGGTTTTTGTTGTAGTTGCAGTACTCTGCCCCAGCAGGTAAGGGCTGCGCGTACTGGGCACAGCCGCATGAGTCCACCATGGCCTTCTGAAAGCAGGAGTGCAAGCAAATCTGGGGGAGATAAAGCAAGAGCTGGTGTCTAAGCACAGGCTGCTGTGCTTCTGTGGCGCCAAGCTCCAGGCTCACATGCACCTCAAAACATCCCCTGTTTATGATAGTAGAAATAAGATGGGCAACCATTCCCCTGGGCCTTCAGGCTGTTGCTAGTGAATGCAAATACAGGCAGAAAGTGCCATGGAGGGCTTAGGCTCCAGCGCAAGAAAGAAGAATATAATCCTCTCTGAGGGGGCGTTTCTATGAATGCCTCCGCTTCCCCTATAGCCATCAAAAACCTTCAGTGTTGCAGTTGTTCTTTCCACAGCCAAGGAGAAGGTTTTTGGTCTGCCATAGCACGTGGTCCATGAATCAACATCTAGGTGTGGGACATGAGTCGCTAGTGAAGATGTTCACAGCTTTGACCAAATTGTGTTGGTGCATATTTGGAGACCTGAAGTTGTAAGGATTAATAGGGCAGTGGAGTCAGTGTTCTGTGCTAGAACACTTAATCAGTTGGAAAACGCAGGAACTGAACCTCTCTTCTTGAAATCCCCGCCGTCAAGCCTTTTGGTCCCAGTCCCAGCCCTCCTAAGCCCTGAGTTTCAGTGAAATACTGTTGCTAAAAACCTGAGATAATGTCTGTGTGATCCTACCTGGCAATACATCACAGCAGATTTTAGAATAATACCCCGTAAAATAAAAATCCAGCCCAGGCACAGGGTTTGCAGTAGGCAGCAGCTAATATAATTACGATTCTTCAAGTGGAAAGTGCAAGAACAACTGACACCCTCCAAGAGGACCCAATTACAGAAACCATGCAAAATTAGTGGAAACTTGCTCTGTAAACAAACATCCTGCTATCTGGATGCTGATTAGATGGTATCTGTTATTCTTGGAGTCCTAAAGGTCACAATTTCTGGCTTCAAGGCTTACTAAGCTGCAACATTTACTTGGCCAATATTTTCCAGTCTCACATTGCTTGAAAATTGCCTAATGAGCTAATGTTCTCTCTTTATCTAACAGAGCGCCTAAGGGAACTTCAAACATGAACCACTTAGGAATAAAACTTGGATTTTTAAAAAGTGCTGTGGTATTTTACATCAGTGGTTAAAAGCAGTGACCCTACACCTGGACCGTTCACCATCTCGGATCCTGAACTACAGAATATTGTAAAGCTTTTTATGAAGGTAGTTTTCAAGTGACTGATAAAAACAAATGTAACAGATTTACCTGGAGCGAGTAGCTCTTGTTATAGAGATTTTCTACTGGTATGTCAGCACCAGTCTCCGTACAGTCACTGTAGGGTTTGCTCAGCTTGCGAGACCGAGTCTGAGAACCAGAAAAGAACAAGTCTTGGTTTTTGGAGTTCACAGAGAAACCGAAGGATTTAGTGGCAGTTCATCATGATTCTGAAGCTGTAAGTGATGGGGCAGGGTTGAGCAGCATGTCTACCTTTTGCCATCTCAAATGATTTGTCAATCATTTGTCAAAACAAGGGTTTTTTTTTTGTTTGAAATGTCCATTTCCCAAAGCACTGCTCTGGCTGGATTATCTGCTGTCTGTGTAGAAAACCTCTGCAGGAATGCAGGATGATATAATCGTAACAGCAAGGATTTTTCAAAGCAGAGTAATCCATATATATGTTTCTCTCATTGCAAAGTCCTAGAGGCTATGCATCCTTTATCCTGGACGTGTGTTTGTGTTTTGAGGGAAGGGAGATTGTTGGGTTTTTCATTTGTTTTGTTTTCTGCGAAGACCCGCACCTTCCTGAGCTGTTGTTGCACGGGCTGCTCCTGTTCTGTGGGGAAAACGGCACTTCAGGCTCCGCTAATGTTCAACAGCACCCCTTAAAATCACTCTAAATCAAATGTCTGTATCTCCTTCAGGACTTTTCCCAGGTACTGCTTTGACCCTTCCTATCCGATGAATGCTAACACCTCTTCCTGTTCTGCAATCTCTGTCCAGAGAAGAGAGCTCTGAAATGCCAAGTGCTGTGCCTGCAAGGTCTGCTGAAAGCAGGGCTGGGGGCCCTCAAATCCACCAGACCTGACTCCGGCTACTTTGTCTGCTTCCTGCAGACTGCCCTACCTTACTCAGCCCTAAACTCTTACTATCTTTCTGCAGAATTATCCACTTTATAACAAAGAAAGTGGCCTGAAACAACAAGAAATTTTATGCATTTAAGAATCCATTCACCTATCTTTCTCTACAGAGTTTAAAATCAGGGCTGATCCTACAAAGGATCAATTTAGTAGGAACCTGAGAAATGCCTGCTTACCTTTAAGGCACTGACTATAGATCTACAGGTTACTGAGGTCAAACTTGAGAGCCAGCGTTACCATTTTTGTCTGCAGCCATAGAATACTATGGGCATGTACGGTGCAAGTCAGCTCTTTTAGGAAGATGCTCAAATCTCTCTTTGTAGGGAACACAGAAATATGCAATTTCAGTATTAGAGCTGTATTACTTCTGAAAACTGAACGAAACCAGCTTTTAATATGCTTTTAACTTCCGCAGACAATCTAATGCCAGGACACCTGCCTCAGTCTGCTGCTGTATCTTCTAACAGATGATATTTGTATAGAATTTTTTTGTCATGGCTTATACCTCTACAAAAGCTTACTTGTTCATTCAGGTACAGAAATAATTTCCAAACTAAATATTTAACTAAAGCACTGAAACTCCTGCCAAGCAATGCCTTGTTTGCATTCCAAACATCTTGGAATATTTTTGGAGGCCAGGGTCAGGGGAGTCCTAGTACACAGCCGAAATACACGGGCGATAACCTAGACACCGACGTTTGCATTTGGAAAACGGCGATTGCCATGCTCAAGCCTCTAGTGAGCAGCGGTGTTTGTGGCACATGTCCGCTGTGTCCTCCTTCATGTATTTGGATGTGGGTACAAGGACTGATCCGGCACCTTGGTGGTGCAGCCCTGTCCTGACAATCGTGACTCCCCCTTGGCAGGCTCTCGGGTATTCCTTGACTGGCACTCAGCGATCACCAGCTTTTGTTTTGGGTCCAGAAATTGTGTCCAGCTTCCATTTCAGCTGGTACGGTAGGGTGCAATCAGATCACTTCCTCATGCCAAATCTTTTAAACATAGCCACCGAGATATGTTCAGTCTTGTTTTTTTATATTGTATGCAACAGTCCAAATCTACCGTGCCGGGAAAAAATTACATTAAATATTGAGACTCTGCCTGCAGCGACTTTCTCCTGTACGGTATAATAGTATAAAGGAAATAGTCTTGCGAGACTTTGCCTCCTTTACGCTGTTCTGATTCTGATACCTTACATTTGCTTTTTGTTTGCTAGGTAGCATTTATCCCCACTTGTTCTGACCGAGCAGTTGCTGCCACAGCTTTCCAGACAGCTGGAAGATAGTTAACTATTTGCACATTTTAAAACCATCGGGCATGTTTTAAATCTCTTTTCTAATGCGTGGACTATCTAGATCTGGCACACCCAGCCAGGACAGATAAGCCGTCTGGTTGCTGAATTTGACCCAACCATCAGTGAAGAAAAGGCAGAACTAAAATGCTCACTTAACAGCCCATCCAGATGAAAGGGGAAAGTCTGGCTTGCCTGATGGCACTGCTTTCACTTCTCTACCATGCAAAGAAGCCCCCTGGGTCAAATGCCTTGTCTGCACTACACTAATTGGGGAAATTTGGAGCTGCAGCCCTCCCTGAACTTACTGACAGCAACGGCAAGACGCTTTGCTAAGCTGGCTAAGGCAGAGTCACTGCCCATGAGGTTTTTCTTTACAGCTGGGATAGCAAGAAACCCAGAAGACGAGACTTGCGCCCACAAGACAGTTAAACGGGTTGCGCTGCAGTCATCGCTACAGACCTGACCCTAACGTGGGTTACCCACAGCTCGAGCTCGTTCTCTTCCACCCATGGAACCTGCCTGGGATGCAAACTCCTCTGCTTATTGCTAAAGGGAAACGGGGGGCTCGACAACGCATTTCTGTGGTTGTGGATTTTGCTGCGAAAACAAAACAAAAAAATCCCCTGGAAAGGCAAAGGTTGGAGAAAAGGGAGAACAAACAAAATCCCAGTAGCTGTTTGGCTTATAACGACCCAATTTTCCAACCCAATTTTCCAACAACCTCTGCGCAAAGGAAAACTTTGTTCAGAAAAGCGCTATCACAGGATTTTCCTCGGGGCACTAGATGCCTTCCAGCTACTGGCTACCTTCAAGCATCGTACCAGTTCATATTTAAATTTGTTTCAAAGAAATGGTGCCATGCACCTGGAAACAAGATCGCTGTCACTCACAAAGTGCATCCCTATGGAGGTGGCCGCTGCAGTCTCAATTTCTGTGCCAATGTCTTCAATGAAGGGATATTCGTTTTGGTCGTGGACAATGATCTTGGCTCCCGTGGATGTCACCAGGAAGGGGTTGTAGTCTGCTTCATCTATATACAGAACAACCTGCAATCCTGAAGAACAGAGGCGAGGCAAGAGCAGAGTTACACCAGAAGCCAGAGCCATTTTTTGTGGTCAGGGAGGGCAGCACAGTTTACTTAATATTATCTCGCCTTAAGTAGAACTGTAACGACCAAGCAAAGCCTTTGCAGTGGTAGGCTGAGACCCCTGCGGCAAGCAACGTCCCTCCGCTGCCCCAAGTACAGCAAACAAATCATGTTTCCGTAGAACGTGGCTGAGACCTACTTAAAAAAGTTATATAACTGGGAAGCAGTGATTTCAGATGGAAAACATTAGTGATGCAATGATATTATCTTTGTATTCTCTGGCAATAGTTTGCACTAGTTCAAACAAGCATTTCCCCAATCAGCTTGCACATCTAGAGCCAACACATCAATCACTCTCCAGTAGGATCCAGTTCGCTGGACCTCTTGTTATCTAATAGTTCCTCTGCAAACTCAGTTTCCTTACCATACTCGCTGCCTCCCGTGGAGGTGCTCAGGATCGTCCCGTTTTCCCCGCTGTTGAAGGTATAGCAATTGCCATGCAGAGGATGATGGAAACGAGTGAAGTGCCTGAAAGAAATCAAATATTGTTACATTGCCTTCTGCGGTTTTAACTGTCTGTGGGAGAAAATCAGCAGATTTGGGCTTTTTGTTTGGGCAGAGACACAGTAGGACTGGATGTTTCTTTTTTTTTTGGCAAGCAATTTATTTTGCTGAAAAGTATGGGCCTTTTTCTTAATATCTTGAAACTACATGGAAATATGATCTGGTTTAATAGCATCAGGAAATGAAAAGTTTAGGAGGTTTTCATGTGAGAATGGGGGTTGAGAGGGTGGGGGAAGCAGATTTACAGAACTAAAGGAGGAAGGTGGCGGAAGCCTCCTTCATTTGACAGCCAAGTGTCTAAAGGAACATGAATCTTAATTTTTCAGAAAAGATGTCATAGCTGCCGTCATGCAGGGGAGGCTGAGGACACACCCTCGTGATTCAAGCACATTCATGTCTTTCCTGTGAACATCCCCTCCCACTCAACTCTTCTTCCAAGAGAAGATGATGTGCATCTGCACGATGACAGAGACAAGCAAAATGCTTTCAGTAATGAGAGTTCCAGTGCAGCTTGCTTGGTGCACGGCAGCGGGGAAGCTGCTAAACCCGCGTACAGGTGCAACCTTATCCCCACAGCTGCGCAGGGGAGCTCTGCCATTATCCCCAGTACGAAGGGATGACTCTCCTGCTGCCAGGGCACACAAGAATTGCACTGCCACAATCGTAAGCAGGTAGATTTGGTTCTGCCAAAAAACCATGGGTTTATCTGAAATGCGGACAGCAGAACACTAAGACAAGTTAAATTAAAGAGCGTAATTAAAGTTCATGCAATGCAAATCTTTGCTTTCATTTAAAAACAGAAACGGCTGCTGCTGGAATTCAGCAAACACCAAATATTCAATTCCTTCGTATTTTGTACTTGGAAATAAGCTGTTAAGCTGGCAGGTATTTTCTGTGCACTGACCTTTTGTCACAAGATAGGCCATCAAAGAAACATGTCAGTAGAAGGTCATCAGCAGAATAACTCAATTTTTCTTTAGTCTCCAGGGGAATTTGTGCCATGATGTTCATGTAATGCAGCTTGTACCACTCTTGGATAGCATTAACACCAGAACTGAATGTATAAAGTGCACACTCACTGCTGTTGTTTGCATCGCACTGATAATTACAAAGGGGAAAAAGTATTTCAGATGAAATGAAATCATGTATTCTACAAGGCATGTGTGATACCGTTTCTCTTCCACAGTAATAACCATGTGTGAAGTTATAGTAGCACAAAGGGGACAAAGAGGCATCAAAGACCTTTCCTTCAGGGCTAAGTCATACGATCAAGTGTTTCAAGCCCGAAGGACAGGTCACGGAAGGCACTGAGTCTATTTGGGTGCACTCCAGGAAGGCATTTCTCTTCCAGAGAGCTGGAGATGAATCTGCTGGCCGCCGCGGAGGCATGGCAGAATGGGCAAAACAGCAGAGGGAGTGTTATTTCACTATAAAGTCACCTAAGCAAGCAATAAAACTGGCCAGAGGGATACCAACCCAAAACACCCCTTTGTTGCCCCCCATGGGACTTGCTGGCCAAGGAAGAGTGACACTCACCAGCTGAAAGCCGATGATATCGTTTGAATCCCCAGAGTTCACTATGGATGAATCCTTGTGAAAGACACTGCCCTCTATTTTCCTCTTCTGGCCACTGCGAAGGTCAGTCACCGTCTTAGACAAGTCCTCGAACTTCAGCAGAGGGATCTGTTTGAAGAAGTCGCTCCCGGTGCTGCTCCACTCATCCACTGACCGGCGCACTTTGGACTTGCCCTCTGAAAATCCGTAGAAAGTCTCCAAAGCCTTTTTTGTCTCTTTGTCCAATTCAGATAAATAGTCTTTCATGGAGCTGTACCTGCATTGGAGACAACGTGACAGAGAGTGACATCCCAGCTCACCTCACCTCACCACCGAGCCGCAGCCTTTTGCCCGCTCCACCGCGAATCTCATCTCTGCCGCGGACTCGCATCGCTCTCCCTCGATGTAAATCAGTTTACATCGGTGCGGGCAGACGCAGCTACGCCCACGGAGAGATCGCAGAGCGGGGACCACAAGAAGCAAGGCAGACTGAACCGCAGAGAAAGCCCTCGCAGACCCCCAGGCTCCCCGAAGGTCGTGTTAGCGAGCCCGAGGAGGCAGAGCGTGTGGCAATTAGAGTTCTGCGCGCGTGCCAAGGGGCACCGGACAGCTCGATCGCCTGCGGGGCCGGGTGGGGAGGTGGCGGCGGCGGAGACATCAGCGTGAAGTGTAAATTGGCAGGAAAAAGAGAGTATCGTTGATGGATGTCAAAGCATCCTGCAAGGAAAGAAAGGGGCAGCAGAGGGGTGACAGGCGTTCCCCTTCCATTCGTGGGGAGGCGCCGCTGTCTGTAGTCCTGGCGCGCTGGTCCCGGGAAGCAGGGAACTCGGGGAGGGGCACGGCGGAAAGCCGAGCGGAGCCCGGGGGGCGGCGAGCGGCCGGGGAGCGCCGGTGAGGGGCCGCGGGGTGGCCCGGAGCCCCGCCGCCCCCCGCCGCCGCTTACTTGTAGGGGTTGATGTTGCAGATGGTGACGGCGGGGAAGGGCAGCTTCTGGAACTGGACGGTGACGGACACCGAGGCGCTGTAGTAGTTCATGAGGAGCTCCGCGCACTGCCAGAGGATGAGCCCGACGGCGCTGAGGGTCAGCAGGATCCAGAGGAACCTGCGGAGGCGGCCCCGCGACACCACGATGCGCCGGCAGCCGTGCGTGTTGGTGTTGAGGCAGTACCACCGCATCAGCTCGCTCAGCGTGGGCGCCTGCGGGCCCTTCACCGGCAGCGTCCGCTTGATCCGCGCCGTGATCTTCTTCCCGGGGGCCATGGCTGCGGCGGCGGCTGCCGCGGCTCGGCGCGGGCGCCTGAGGAGGGCGGCGGGCCCGCCCCCCCTTCCCTCCCTCCCCGCGCCGTGCTCCGGGGACGCCGCG
>VZTV01073640.1:0-11262 GCA_013400875.1 Anhinga rufa | reverse complement strand
TCGCTCGGCCTGTGCTGGCGGCGGCACCAGAAAGCGCGTGCCCCCCGGTGCCGCGTGGGCCGCCTGCCTGCTCTAGCCGTCGGGGCGCGGCACCGCCTCGTTGCTGCTCCGAGCGCTTAAATGGCGCGAGAAGCCCTCCGGCCTCGCCAGCTGCGTGCCGGGAGCTCTGGGGAGCTGCTCCGGCTCCCCGGCATCCTTCGGGAGAAGCAGACCGCCAGCTTGCGCGCGCGCGGGCCGAGTGGCAGCGTTGTGTGCCCGCGCCATCGCCGCCCCTCGGCCCTGCGGTTGTCCCCGGGCCGAGCGCCTGCCGTCGGGGCGCTGCCGCGCCGTTCCTTACTGACGGTGTTGACAGCCGCCTGACGGCCCTGAGGCTCTTCGCTGGAGGGGGTCCATCTTGCTGCTCTGTACCTCCGTCGTGCTGCGTTTAGAAAAGTTGTGACTAATTGTCGTTGGGGTGCCGGGGCCGGTAGCCGCGAGCGTCCATGGGACGGGGCGGCGGCTGTTGAGGAACGTGCTTCCCGGCCTCCCCCGAGCACTTGGGAGTTTGGGCTGGCTTGGGGAGGGAGTTGCAGGAGTACGAGGTTGTTAACTAACTCATGTTCAACACCGTGGTGTTCTGCCTGCTGGAGCCCTCGCACCGCGGTCTGGTCCGACAGCAGCCGTCGCCTGCCCTGCCCCGCCGTGCAGTGCTGTGCCCCGCCGGTGGCAGCGCGCTCGCCCCAGGAATTGTTGTAGCAGAGGGCATGGTCTTTGCACCTACGGTTTAAAAACTCCCCGCAGTGCTTTTGGGTGCAATAAAACGCAACTGTTTTGAAACCGCCCCCGGCCTACCTTGCTTCTGGAAACAGTAAGAACATTGTGAAGTTTTATTGTAACAGCGATTCCCTGGCATGTAAAACTGTTTGGCCATGTGAAGGAATGAGAGGGTAGGTGGTAGCTTCCACACCGTTAACCTAAAGACCTTTGCTTTAGGGAACTTTTTCGTGCAGAATGAGTTGCGGAGGGGATCGCAGATGAATGAAAATACGGCGAGAACACAGCTCACACGTTCTCGGGCTCTCTGCCTTCAGTTCAGATGGGGCGCGGCAGCAGGTAGAGACCGCGAGTGCCAGCGCCTGCCCTCCCTCGGTGTCTGTTGGATGGCGGGATGCCCGAGAGGCCCCTCCGAGGTGTCGGTGGTCTTCAGCACCCTCGGTCATTCGGACTGACGCACGGCCGGCACCTCCTCCCCTTGCTTCCCTCGTGTGTTTCCAGGCGGTTGCGTCCGCCCTCCCCGTGCCGTGGTGGGGTGTCCCCTGGGGAGCCTGGCTGTTTGCTTTCGGGGCGGGGGCGCCTGCCCTCTCTCTCCCGGGTGCCTGGCGCGGGTGGCCGTGCGGGCGCTGGGTAGGGACCGTGTGCGACTCCGGTGTTCTCCCAAGTGTTTGTTGACGGAGGAGCGCTCGGGAAGCTGATCGCTCAGCTGCAGTTTCGGTGCATCCAGTCCTGGCAGCACCACGGGGCACTTGTCTTTATCGTAATCCTTCACCGCTCTAGAGGCGTTCTGGCAGGAGGAGAAATTGTGGATATCTCCTGAGTAATAGCAGGAATAAAAGGCTACGAAAGCAGAATTATCTTTTGCCACTGTAACTGATAAAGGGAGAGCAGACCACTTTCTAGGCCAAGATAGGCTGTTTATGCAGGCCTGCGGTTGAGGTGTTCAGATAAGAGTGACAGAAGGGGGAAGAGAAACAGGTCTGTAGATTAAATTAAGGCCATGTTCCAAGTTTGGTTTTTTTATAGTGGAACTTTGCTTATTTGCAGGCGTCACTAACGGTAAGCGAACGCTTTTCTACTGATTGATGTAGCAGGAGCCCATCAATCTTCTACCTGCCAGGTCCTTTGGAGGACTTCAAAACGCGTCTTGCTGTGGGGGATCTTGTCCCAGCAGGGCCTGTCCAGTGCTGCATAGCGTCAACAGCCTGCGTCCTACTCGGAAGGACTTTGTCATTATGTCAAGTACTCGGCTGGTTCCTTACAGGGGTCAATTACTTTCGATAGTAAATTAACACCTCTAAAGACAGTTAAGTAGCCTGAACCTGCTATTAAATTCGGTGTTCTTAATTAAAATTTTGTTCAGCGGCAGAGTTGCACAGTTAACTTAAAGATGTAAACAACAGGCTTTAGACTTGAGAAAGGTGAAGATTGGCGTTTTCACTCTGGAAACTGCTGCTTCTCCCCAGAAAAAGAAAAGTATCCCCCAGGCTCATTTTGGATAGAGGGTGGAACATCCGCTATCTTTATTGCTTTAATTTTTTTAAGGGTGAAAAGTGTTTTCAGGAGAGTCATTTTGTGCTTTCACTCCAACAGTAACGTTTGTTTGGTAGTCAAAAGGCTCTTTAGCCAGCATGCTTAGAAACCCGTGTGTGCTGGGTTTTTTGTTTCTTTTTCTCCTCTTTTGGCAGTGAATATAAATGGGCGAAGACACTTCCTGATTCCTAAATACTTATCTGCAGACACTAACCGTATTTTAGGATAAAGGATAATACTTGACCTCTTGCTCGTTCTTGTATCTGTAGCCTTTTGTCTTGGGGTAGAGGAAATTCTTTACAAGAGAGGGTCTCTCTGAGTCCTTGTGGCCAGAGGCTTTTAAGGGGGTGAGTTTTGAGATGGTCTTTACCCTTAGCTGTTTTTTCTTGGTAGCATTTTCTCCCTTTTTAGGTTGGTCTTCAAGAAATAACCCATCTCACGGGGTCATGAATCATGTAGTCCTGCTGCTGACAACAAGGAAGATGCAATTAAAACAAGTGGTTTGTATAAAATGGTTTGTCTTGTAATTGCAGGGCTGAGAGGGCCTTGCAAGAGAGCTAATGCACAGTGAGGGGAGGTGAAGCGTTCACCCGGCCGGCAGCTAGCACATCATCTCTGATCAGATCTACTTGAAACACAAGGATCTCTGCCAGTTTGTGCATTTTAAACCTGACATTTCTGTCTGACACGAGAAATTTTTTTTTATTAATTTTTTTTCTTCCCGGTCTGCAGCACAGATCCGTGTGGAGCCCTCTCCAAAGTGGTTGCAATGGCTTATCCTCAGGGCAAGGTGGAAAGGGCACCAGGGGAGACTTTGGGAGCGCTTGCTCTCCACAACTGAAGTGCGTTGGAAGTTGTGTGTAAAGCTGTGTGCATCCCCTGCTATTCCTGCCAGAGGTGATCGCCGCCCAGGGGCGCGTGCCTCGCTTACTGCGGGTGCTGGAGGCTGAGCTAGCGGGAGGCAAAGGACGCGGGGAGGCACGACTTCATGAGAGCTGGGGGAGCGGTGGGAAGTGGCTGGGGAGCCCGAGGTCTAGAAGGCCGTAGCAGTAGGAAAAGGTCGGGAAGGAATTGACTGGGACCTGGGAGCAGAGGGGTTTGTCCCCTCGGGCAGCAGCCCTGGCGCTGGGAGCAGGAGGGACCCCTTCCCACGGAGGTGATACCGGAGCACCGGGGTGGAGGTGCTGGATGTTGGATTTTGTCTCTGCTTTGGATGACTTTCCTGTTGGTCCTGTGCTCGTTTGCAGTTTGTTTTTAACAATTGTTTTCTTCTGATAGCTTAGTGGTTTTTATTTTCCTGCCTAAACAGAGCTGCTGCTGCTTTCATAACAAGGGCCAATATTGCAGCTTGTGCTTCCTCTTTCCCCTTTGTGATGGTGTGACAATGGTGACAAACATCTATTGTATAAGCAGTAGCTGTGCTCCGGGCTTGTTTTTTTCCAGGGAGCTGTCCCGTTCTGCCCGCGAAGTTCCTGCGAGTGTCAGATAGTGAGGACAAAGCGCCCTTTGTAGTGGGAATCAGTCTGTGACACTCCGAGGTGATGACGGGGTCTTAAGCGAGAAGGGTTTTTATTTAAACTAATTGGGCTTGAAAAATTGTATACGTTTATCCAAACCCTCTACCTTTGCCTTCTGATCAGGAATTCTGATCTCCTGTGGATGATGAGGCTGTTTTCTGTTTTGAGGCTTTCTTTGTAGCTAAACCAGTTGCACACTCAGGCATGTCAGGTGTTTAACAAGACCCTTTGTATGCTAGAACTGCATTAATTTTTTTTTTTCCCCCTACAAGATGAAAACTGCCTTATTTTTGTGACCCGCAGTGTGTGCGGGAAATACAGTAAAATCATAAGAACTGGACAGAGTTGGATTATCAGAACTAATCTGAACTTGGAATGAGTCCCTGTTAGTAGAGCAGGGATTACTGTGCCAGTTAATAGTGCTGCTTCAATTTTTATGTATTTATCTTTAAACCTGCGTTTAGTGTAAGATTTCACAGTAGCTGTGTGTAACTCCTACAGCTCCAAGGTGCTCGTGTTTTGGAAATGCTCTTGGTGTAAATACCGCACATGGGACAAGCAGTTGTCAACTGCGTTGGTCGCTTCAACTCCTCTGAATTATGAAGGAACGCCTGCAGTGTATTGATGTGCTCAGTATTTTTACCGCCTCTTGTGGACTAAATGACAGCCGGTCTCGGCACGGGGCTGCTTGGTTCAGTTTGGGTGTTGGAAGCCTTCAGTCCTGCGCTCGGAGCTGTTAGCCACGAGCTCTTCCACTCGCTAGAGTACCCTTGTGCTTTGCTAACAGGGCCAGTTATATGTGAAATGGGATCCCCTGGATCATGTTGAGTTATCTTGCTCTCTGGCTAGTGCAGCAATAGGTTATTTTATTCTGGACGGTGTCAACTGCTTATTCCTAAAATATTTCTGCAGAGAGCAGGCTGTCCTCCCTTCACACAAAGAGATGGAAGAATGGGACATGAAAGAAGAAATGCAAGACCCTTCACCCTTCATTCTCGGTCCCTCGCCTCTTGGCTGCGGGTGTTTCAGTTCCTGCGTTCATCTGAAAGGGCCTCAAGTAGGGCCAGGTAATGTGGGATGGCGAAGTGCTTCAGTCCAGGTGCTCCCAGTGGTGGCGTTGCGATGGGGAGACTTGTCCTCGAGCTGCTCTGGGATTTGGAATCGACACGCTGTACTTGAAACAAAAAGCAAGTTATAAATTTTCTACATCGTTACTGTGACACTTCTTGTCATCGTGGGAACGTGTTTCCCCCTTCTCTGGGATCACAAAGGTCTTTGGCAGTCTTTCCAGGTTAGACTTTTCTTTTTTAATGTTAACGATCAATAAGATGCAAGTCCATTAGTGTGGGTGGAGGGGATGGGGTTGGCTTTATTTTACTATATTCTTTATGTATATTTCCTTACAATTGAAGCGTACTTTTAACTTTTTTCCTCCTCACATTAACCCCCTGAGAAGGGCTTCCTGCAGCAAGATCCTGGCTGCCTTAAAGCAGCAGTCTAATACACCTGTCAAACCCAAAGACTTCTCTGGGATTTCTGGGTTATACTTCAAACTTTGATCTGGGCAAGTGCAGCAGAAGGCTGGGGGAGCAGAGAGCCGAGCTGCAGAGTCCAGATCACAGAATCCCAGAACGGCGGGGGCTGGAAGGGCCCTCCGGAGCTCCCCCCGTCCAGCCCCTGCGTGAGCAGCACCCCCAGAGCAGGGGCACAGGACCGCGTCCAGGCGGGGTGGGAATGGCTCCAGGGAAGGAGACTCCAGGTGTCGGACACTGGTTTGCTGAGGGGATTCAGCTGGAGGGGGAAGCAGAAGTGATGTGGCCGCTCATCTCCAGAAGTCCGGGAGCCGAGCAGAGGGAAGGGCAAAGGGAAGAGACCCCAGCGTAGAGCAGCCCTGCGGCGGGGTGGCCCTGGGGGCTGGCGGCTGGGTGGATGGACCCTCCCTGGGGCTGGAAGGGCGATCGCGCATGGTTGCCAAAGCACGTTGTCTGTCTTCTGAGCTCCGAGGTCTTTATTTCCACACTGCCTCCCCAGAAGTACAAATGGCGAAAGTATGAAAACCATGTCATGTCTGGCAACTTGTGGAAGGGGTGAGGCAACGCTTGTTCTTCGGCAGCTTAATTGGATCTGTGTGCTGCTCCGTGCCCTGCTGTGCACACTGGCATTTATAAATGGCCATGCTTGATTGCGCGTAAACCCGTTTTGTGCTTCCATCTGAATGCGTGACTGCTGCAAAGCACTAATGAACTCCTTTGCATGATTGTGTCAGTGAATTAATTTTGTTTTGCAGCATCCTTGAAGCGCACAGGGAGGCTCCTGTGAGCAGCACTGATCAGATCCCCATCTCAGGGGCCCATGTTCTCACTTGGGACCTGAGGCAAAACTGGAGAGAGCAGGAGAGACGCGGGTGTGTAGCTGGAGCGTGAGCTCCTTGGGCTCCCGAGCCCAGCCCTGGAGTCTGTCCAGTACACCAGCGTTTCTTGACTCTTCTTTACTGAACTTCTTCACACTTGTGGCGTTCCCCTGCTCCCTCATCCCTTGCGCTTTTGAATCCCATTGGTCGCTCTGCTAGCGTAGCAAGAAAACAAAGTCTTTTTGTAGAACAAAATTGTATTTCTGCTGTTTATAAGGATGAATTCTCCTGGCATTCAGCACTGACTCCCGGCAGTGCCTTCTGGCAGGCGTGACTGAGCTTCTGTGAAGAGCCTGGGAAGGAGCATGCCTGTTTAGGAGCACAGCACCCAACAACCCACCTCCCTTTCCTGCTTGGGAGAGAGGGCTGAGGGGTGCTGGCCCCGGCTGCGAGCCCTGTGCCCGCTCCCGCTGTGCTCCGCTGTGTTGGGGAGCTGCCAGCGGCTCTGCCCGCCGGTGCCTGCGTGGAGGAGCGAGCACTGCGTGCAGGCACAGCAACCCTGGAAGGTGTCATCTTTACAGACTTCGCGCTCTCCTTACGTTTTGAAGAAAGGTAGTTAATCAGGATTTACTAAGGCTTCAGCCTGGAAGGGTCAGACTAGCTGCTCGCGCAGGACATAAGTCAGGCAGGGGATGGTGGGGTGATGCTTCTTGTCCAGGCTTGTTAAATGCGGTGGAGAACCCGCTCTGGTCCTGGCGTGCTGCACTCTGCCGTGCTCCTCTTTACTTTTACTTTTTGCAGTGGAATAATAAACGGCCGTGCTTATTTCCCCTGCTGCGGCAGGCAAGGCCTGGCTGTGCGGGGAGTTCTGCGCCGGCCCCGGGACGGCTGGCTGCCCGTGGAGCCGCCGCGCTCTCCCGTGGGGTGCTGCCTCCAGAGCCCCAGCACCTCCCAGCTGCCCTGCGGGGCAAAGGAGGAGCGTTTTGTCCTGCCCCAGCTGCTTCGACAGACCTGCTGTCCTCAGAACTCCCTTTTTCTGCCTGTTGGAGAGCTGTGGTAAAACTCGGCCAGCAGAGATCTCATCTGTCCCGGGCTGGACCAGTGCCTCGTCCTCGGTGCTGGACCGGAGGCAGGCGGGCAAACCCTGGGCTGGTGCTGAGCTCAGGGGGCCGCGAGCCCGGCTGTCCCCCCGCAGCAGCGCTGGGCCCTACGCATGCAGGGAGATGCCGCAGAGGCTTTCTGCCGCCGAATCCCTGGCTCCTGGCAGTGAGGGTGGGTTGCTGGGAGCGCCACAGCACCAGCGCTTGGCGTGCTGCTGCAGGGGGGCAGCCGGCATCGCAGCAAGCCCCTTTGGAGGGAGGAGGCTCATAGCTCTGAGTCTCCCTAGTGTTCTTTTTCCCTGCTGTGTGCAGCCTGCAGCAGCTGAGCTGACGTGTCCTGAGTGCTGGAAGCTGTGCAGGTCTGTCGGCGGCAGCCAGCAGCAGGGCCCTGGCCAGGAAAGAGCGTAATGGTCCCTGCTGGCAGCCGCCCTGCTGGCACTCCCACCGGGCAGAGGGTCACTGCTGGCCTTGGCTTTGTCCCCGGGGATGAACAGAAGGTCTGAACCACCCCATTTCCCAGGTATTGCTTTCCCCAGAAAAGAATATCCCGCTTCAGAGAGGGGAAATTGCTGCTTTTGTGTGTGAGCGGAGGGAGCCATTTAGATAGACACTCTTCATGAGATGTCTGCTGTAGAAGTTGCCCAAACACAGAACTATGTCTGTAGGTTTAAAAAAGAAAAAAAAAAATCCGGTTGAGCACGAAAGATAAAGAATACGCTTTCTTTCCTGCTCACATGTGTCATTGTGTCAGGTCTCTAATGAGCTGGCTTCATCCGTTCACGTACAAAAACCTTTCCACAGCTGCTTCCTACCAGAGGTGCACTGGAAAATAGGAGACTGACATTTTTCCTGTAGTTGCCTTTGTGATCTGGAACAATAACAGCAGCGCAGGAGGGGCCACTAGTTCAGCTGTGTTTGGCTTTATTTATTGCATCTATTTAGAGCAACAGATGAATGATTATTAAACTTTCAGTGGGCTGATAAAAATGATAATGCGTCTTTGCCGTAAATCTGCTTTATGGACGGACAGGGACTTGTTTGGTTATGGGGTGCTTGCATTAGGGGGTGAGATAAGTGTATGTGATCAATAGGAAATCATGATTTTCCCCTCTTATCTCTTCTGATGGTGCCGCTTCCATTCAGGGTGCCTGCGTGCTGCTGCTTGCACGTCTGGGGGAGGGAAGATTTCGTTCCTTCTGCCGAACTCTTGGGGGCTGAGCTGAGGAAAGGGGCTGGAGGTGCACGGCTGTACCATCGTGGAAGGGTGTTGGGAAGGGCGCTTCGGAGACTGCTTCTGGAGTGTCACATCTGAAACAGTTGCACCAAAATGGTTCCTGACCTGTTCTTAATACCCTCTGGTGATGGATGGAGCCTGTTCAGATGCGCCACCTATACTTTACCACAGATTCAGATTAGGGGCAGAGGATTAAAGGCTGGGGCGGGTTGGTAAATGTGGTGTTTTTCATGTGTTTCTATGTGTTCTTATTTTTGACACCAATAGCTTCTTAACTCTGTATCTGCAGCCAGTTGCGATCGCTGTCGCTTTGCTGCAGCGGGTTCAGCATCAGCAGGACCAGCAAAACGAGGTGTCATTGTCTCTTACTTGATGAGCAAAAGAGGACAGAAAGTTTGGGGTCATGTTTTGACTTATGCCTGTCCTTGGGTAAAGAAACCTGTCTGCAGCCTGGGTGGCGGAGCAGGTATCTTGAGGAGGGGCCGTTGCAGCGTGGCCTCATCTAAACCGAGGTTTCTGCCCGAGCTCACGGACGTTGCCTGGATTGCACCGTTACAGACTAAGCTGAACGACCTTAGCCCTGCGCTGGGAGGAGGCCGGAGCGCGCTCCAGAGCAAGGGCAGGAGACCCGCTGCAGCTGGGCAGCAGCTTTGCAGCTGACGAGCTGGAAGGGGACTCTCGGAAAATAAATACAAAGAGGTTCAGGGTGGGTGGTGCTTAATGATGAGGTACTTGCTCGCTTTGTCGTCTTGCCCATCAAACGGTACTGGAGCTGTTCGGGAATTGCCACTCTGGCTCGCCAAGAGGTTGCAGTCACCATCTATCGCACGGGGCTGTTGGGTCCCCACCACCCTGTTCATACAGCCTGCTGCCCTCAGCCTGGGTGAGGCGCTGGCTTTGGAGACAGGGAAGGGTGTGGGGCTGTATTTGATTGCTGAGCCATCTAGTTGAGTGGAGACCACACTTTAGGAGTTCCTGGTATTTTTCTCAAATTGTTAAATTGTTTATTTGAGTCAGTGCCGTTATCTCTCACTTGGATTTAATTGTGCTCCTTAGTACTGACTGTTCCGCACTGCGTGTCTGTTGCTCCTCCTTTACACCTTGCCTGCCTCGGATCGCTTTGCTGCCCCAGCATCTCGGAGTGCATTGAGAGGAAGGCACATAACATTTCGCAGAGCAGCAGATGCAGAGGTTTAAGTAATAACAAGCCCACTTGTAGCAGCGATGGCAGGAAGCATGAGTAACGCTGGGAACACGCTGCTATTGCTGGAGTGTTTTTGTAGCAGAGCCTCTTGTGAGGGAATTGCATCTGATATTTTGTAGTGCTTCCTGAATCACTTCCAGCATCTTGTGATCTGTATCCACAGGCAGCTCTTTATCCTTGGTCCACTCAGGCTGCGAGAGCGTCGAGGAGACCAGAACAGTTATCATGGAGATGCTTCCGAGACGAGGAACGACACATACAGCCCAAGGCACGTGGCTGTTGCTGGCTCTTAGCATGCTGACTGAAAGGGGTTAATGCTGGCATCATGGTATCACACCCTCTTATATCTTAGTGCAGAGAGGACCATGCAGCGCTGGGGGCGGTGGGGTACGTATGTGTTTCAGCACCTCTTTCCTCTGGCCCTCTTCGGTCAATCATGAGCTTGGTCTTGCTGGGACCTGCGCTGCCGTTGGAGCCTTCTCCCTTGGTGCTGGTGCTGGACGTTGTCACCTTGGCATGCTGAGCTGGGTGCAGCAGGGAATGGGAATGGGAAGGATGAATAAGGCCGTTAAAAGGCAAGTGTGTTACTGTGGAGGCATGGAGAGCAGTTCTAGAGATGTAGAGAGATAACCACTTCAGACTGGGCTAAAATCTCTGCTTCGTGCTTCAGTGATTGATTTTCAGTTTGGAACCTGACACAGTAATTTAAGGGCTAAATTTAATTTTCAGTGTAATTTTTCTGAACAAAGATAATGTTTGCAAAGGAAGTCTCCACGTGTGTCTTAACTTCTTCCCTATATACCATTGTCTGGGTGTGTTCAGCTAAACACAGCTGCTGTGAATATCAGCCTTCTCTCCTCCTTGCTAGGGATGTTTTGGATATTTTGGAATGTTAATTTTTCCTAATTCTAGGTGACCCACTAAATGCTGTCAGCATTGGCAGACTGTTAGCTGGGACTATGGACTCAAGCCATGGTGTCATGGGGCTGGAAGGGTGGCCGGCTCCAGCGCCCCCGCTCGAGGCAGGGCTCAGGTCTGCGGAGCGGTGCTCCTCGAGACCTGCTGCTGGGCTCCGCTGGTGTCCAACAGCGAGGAGCTGCCTTTGAGCGCTCTCAGGTGGGCCAGCCTGGAGCTTTCTTAAAAAAAAAAGAACGCATGGTGCTCCGATCAAGAAACCAGCGTTCCATAAATCTAATGGGAGAAGTATGAGACCGGGAATTGTAATAGAGTTGGTGGGAGCAGGACCCTGTGCCATGGTAATCCGCTGAAGGATGTTTAGTGCTGCGAAGGAGAGGCCTGGTT
Source organism: Anhinga rufa (assembly GCA_013400875.1). NCBI lineage: Eukaryota > Metazoa > Chordata > Aves > Suliformes > Anhingidae > Anhinga > Anhinga rufa. Next base: position 269 of record VZTV01073640.1, on the reverse strand, counting down.
ATGAGAGTGTCTGTGCTCCAGGCTAGTCCGCGTCGGCTGGTGAAAGGACGAGAGTCTGTCTTTAGGGGTGACGCGGGGCGGGGGGTTTCTAGCACAGCTACAGAAGGCTTCTCTAGCTCACTGCCATCTTGTCCTGGCATCTGCTGGGTGAATGTCGAGCGCTTAAGTATCAGACGGGGATCTGGAAGTATGTTCGCTGTATTTTCAGGGGTTAGTGTTAAATTTCATAACTTGGTGCAACACGAATAATTCACTAGGCTTTCTGCTGA
>VZTV01073634.1:17252-40921 GCA_013400875.1 Anhinga rufa | reverse complement strand
ACAGGCAGCTTTTCTCCAAAATTTAAGTGTTTGACTTTGTTACCTCAGCATTCCTGCAACTGTAGTTTTCTGAATGGAATGGAATGGAATATATATGTACCCTCCCTTTAACTGCTGCTTTCTCATCGTTTATTTAAGAAAACATTTGAATTGCTTTAGATGTCTTGTGAAGTTAATTAAATAAAATTAGAGATAATTAAGTGTCATAAAACATGATATAAACTTGTTGATGTCAAGGGGGATGTTTAAAAACGATGACAATGACAGGTAAATTTGACATATGTCGGTATTTTTTCCATAAGTTTAAGTACTAGATAACCACATTTGTTTTCTTTTCCAAGCTTCCCTGTCCTTGTAATCCAGGTTTATTTTATTCTGCAGCTTGATTACATTAAATCCATTGTTATTTTTTAGAGTAAAAATTATCTTCTAATCATGTGTCTCAAAATGCCTCAGTCAAACACCATTTTATATTAACATTTTTAACAACATAAATGATTTGGCTGGGTTAATTAAAATATATCATTAAGACTGTATTTTTCCTATATTAAAAAATTGATTGCATTTTACATCTTCCTTGCTTTTGTTAGAGCAGCTCCACTACAAGTTGCTGTATACCAGCCTGTTGTCTACGCCTCCGCACATTGACCTTTGTTGTAAGATCTGCTATAGACATCACAAACTCTCACATCAATTTACTACAATTGGATGTGGCATCTTCCAGCTAATTTGATTTAGGAAGAAATGCACCTGGCTCTGTTTTTCCCTATAGAATGTTGAGGGAGTTCGGAGTCCTCCCAGATGCCATCTATCTGAGTAGCCCATGTGTTTTCAAGGTCTAAGCGGTTTGTCTTCATCTTCCAAAATGTAAGCCATTACAATAGGAGAGTAACTAAATTATTTAATATGAAAATAAATTTGATTTTAGGTGCAAAATGCATATATATATATGAACATATGTATATATGTATAATGTATGCATGTAATATGCATAAAATATATAATATGTGTATATTTACATATCCATATACATACATATATATGCATATAAAATGAAACATGTTCCTATGCTGCAACAATATATAATATCCTGACTTTTTAACAAATTTACCTTTTTTGTTTTTCAACACTAAGCTGTTACAGACACTCTTTGCAAGAAGCAAAAACATTTCAGGTCCTGTGAAACTTTCCAGGCACTGATTTAGATCACGTGGATCAAGCAGGTTATGAAGATCAATCCTGTTCCAGTGGCAGGAACACAGAGAGAATGAACTACAGACTTCTGTTTTCTGTTTCATCTCATAGGTCCAAAAGTAAAACCATGATTTAAAGCATATACATGAGCCTTCCTTACTGTATAAGAATCTTGAGCAATCCAACAAATTAAATCCCTGGATATGGAGTTGCAAATGGCCGTGGTGATTAAAATGAGCCCAGACAGTTCAATGGAGGAGGTTGGTGCGGTCCTACCAGGGCAGGACCTGAACTGAGCAGAGCCAGCAGAGGATGGTCCCGCAGAGCAATATTCTAGATATTTTCATTGGTTGATTTTTGGCATGGTGGGTGAGGGGAAAGGGTTGCTTACTGAAATGTTATTTTCATGACTAACTACTTAAGCTGATAAAATATAGAAAATAGTGTAAACTCAACGTGCTCCACTCAATTGCAAATGGAAAGCCTAATTAAGTTAAAATTAAATTATTTGAAAACTTCTCATTTTGGCTCTTCAGAACTACGATGGTTGTGTTTACTTGTTAACTGGCTGCCAGTACTTGGAGGAACAACCCAGCGCTGGACACCAGATTCAGTGTCCTCCAGGAATCCAGAAGCTTTCCCTGTTACTAACAGGGGCCTGATCCTTGCATGCAGATTAAAAGTCATTCTTGATGGGTCAGTGGGTGCTGAGTTTGTGCTTCAAAGGGGGTGGGAGAAGGGAGCAAAATATGGCTTTTGGAGGGATTTGGGTTTTGGGATTTAACCCCAAGAACTCTGGGGGTAAAATCAGCCCCTATAAGAAGGAATCATGAGCAGCACAAAAAGACAGCTTTTAAAAGCATAAATATCTGCTCTGATTATTCTGAAATACTTTGACTGGTCTATTTGCTCTTTCTCTTCCTGCCTATGGACTCATGAGTACAGACCTTATCTCCAGATGAATTCTTTGTATTTCACAATGTTTCCAGTTTTGAAAAAATAACTAAATTATGTGAAACCGATAAAGGAATACTGCTTACACATTTTGAATCTACTTTGGTTATGTCTTTACAACAAAATCCTTAAATAATTTCTGGATGTGTTTAGAGTAGTTGCATTTTCAAATCATTCAGGCCCCCGGGAAGTAAAAATAATTTGGGTTTTGTTTAGAAACCAGCTTGCAATGAAGTATAGATCTAGAATACAGCCATCATTTACTTTATAAATGCATTTATTTCTTTTCTCACAGAATAATCTTTGGCAATGGTTCCTCTTTTCAAACCATTTGTCTGTAATTTCCATTTACTGCAGTGACACCTAATGGTAGGAGAAGAAGAATTGATCTCCAACCGCCTTGTTTGCTGTTGAACAAAGGGGGGTTTCGCATTTTAAGCTGGTGGGGAATGTGTGGATTCTTTCCTCTGCCCTCAAAGAGCAAACAGACTCTGCTTCGATCTGGAAAGCATTCAGCTGCAGGAACAAAAGCATCTAAACTAAAACTGTGGCCCTTAGAAAGCCAAAGATCTAGCCTTGCAATTTTTTATAAGCTTGTAAGTGCTGAACTTCCATTACTAGTAAGGAGAGAGAGCTAGGGCTGATTATTAAAATGACTAATAGCAAAATGATACATAATAGTTCTTTGCGGCATATGGTCATGGCTATACATCTGGAAGTTTCAGGCTCAAGGGGGCTAATGTTTGTGATGGATATTTTAAATTCATCTGCGCTAAAAGCTGCCAGAAAGTGAGTTATTCAGGTCAGAATAAAAGTTGGCAAGATATATGCCAAAGATGTTCAGAATTTACTTCTGTATAACAAGCTTATAAAATACCTTTTTATGCAGCTAAGACCAGCTGGACTAAAGTTAATCAGCCAAATGTTATTATAGGAGGTGTAAGTCTTATTAATGTATTAGGAATTCTCAGGGTACTACTGGACCATTCCAGATGTGTTGCTGTATAATGAGTACAGCGTAACCTTGATCAAGAAGCCAATCTGCCCTGTCTCCTCATCTCTTCTAATAATCTGTATAATATTTACTTGCAATGGCTCAGAAGGGACTAATAGATGTAATAGGTTCTCATTCAAATGTAGACTTAATTTTCTAATAAATGCAGCTCAGTATAAGCCTGAAATGACAAAATTTCTCTTCATCTTTAGTAGGAAATGACATTTCTTTAAACATGCAGCTAACCAAAGACAGGCCTTATTTAATATTCTGGCTAGGACAGGTGTGTTTTGATGCTGTAAAAGCCAATGAAATGATAGGGTTTGTGTTGGACTAGTGACAGCCTCCATGGGATATTTTTTACTAAGATACTGGGCAGCCAGCTTTGGGGAGAGGGATCTTCCAGACTGCTCTGAAGTGAGATGGCAACCAGGCAGGCTGGGAGGGAAGAGCAGATTGCAAATCCTGAGAGAAAATCTGGGACTCGTGAAGACAACAGGAGGTTTGCCTGTTGGGGTTTTGTTTGCTCGCACTGCGGCAGGATTCTGCCCTGTTGGTTATGAAGCGGCTTGCAGAAAAGCTACCAGCTGTGTCTCACTAAGCCACTTCTTCTCTGGACAGAAAAAAAACAGAACAGGAGGCTTGAATCTGACCTGCCTACTCAAGCTACCCATAATAAAATGTCCCTACTCTGTTTTCATCTTCTGTTTATTAACATGGCATTCATAGATCAGCTTTCTTACCTGCAAATGTGTTATTAGCCGGGTAGTCACAGGGACACCAACCTCTACCCTCAGACGTCTGCAAAACTCGCTGGCTATCAGTAATTATTTCCCATTACAAGGGCTGCCAGCAGCCTCCACGCTACGCTGTTGTTCTGGTAGTATTCTGGCATCTAAAAAGACCACAACAAATCTACGTGTCTTCCCCATTTGTACTGACATTCCCCAAAGGAGGCATGGTTTGTCTTAGGGACCTATTGTCCTCTTTGTACATACAGTCAACTCCCATTAATCTCATTAATGAGACCTACATTCCCAAACTGGAAGGAAAAAATTCAGCTGGTAGGAAACAAAGATTTCCTGGGGAGGCAGGAAGGGAGCTAAGGAGACCATAAGTCCCCTGCCCCTCTGCTCCCCTCTGTGCAGTACCCCAGAAATGCCCAGGGCAGTGCCTATGGGAGCACCTGCGCAGCAAAGCGTGGCCACCCACCCATCCCCTTCAGCTCAGCTCATGACTGATTGCACACTTTGGAGGGGAGAGAAGAAAGGGGGAGGAATGGGAAAGAAAATTAGTGCGGTATCTCTCTTGGCCCTTCCAGCAGAGATCAACATCTGGCAGCATTCAGTTGGTGTTTCTTGTGGTCCTCGGAAAACACACAGGGAGGAAGAATGAGTGTGGTGCATTCGCTTATGTGTGCGGCATTTTCATCTCAGGAGAGGAAACATAAGCAGCCATTTAATCTTTCATATTTTTTAATAAATTTCACTGAATCAAATCTGGAAACACTGTTGCAGGCTTAAAATAACCCTCATTTAGCTAAACTGCTGGGAACAAAACGAACAGTCTCTGCTGGAAGAAATAGGTTCTTGCAGGAAATGGTACAGCCCAGACCAAGAAATTACTGTGTCTCACTGAAGCATGCTTTTCCTGCCCTCCTGGTGCCATCTGCACAAGGGACCTTCCCCCAGCTCCTGTCTGGAGGTAAGGTACCCCTTACCTCTCCCTTCCCCAACAGCAAGCAGAGCCACAAGCCCAAAAGAGTGGTACGTACTTCACTGTCCTAAGGATCAGGCAACTACCTTTGGGGCATCAGGGGGCTAGAAGATGGCCCTGAGTCTGCTGTTAATTTTAGCTGGATGAGTACTGATGAGAAATGCCACCGTGTATGTATATAAACCAGAAAGAGATATCTGAGACCTGCAGTTTCGGAAGCATCCACTACTAAGTCTTACAAGTGAGAGAAAAGCCAGTTGGATTCTGGATGAGATCCAGGCATAAGCAAAGTAAGTGCTCACTCAGGACAGGGGTCTGAGGGGGCTTGCAAAGCCCCAGCCCCGGGTGAGGAGCCTGGAGCCGTGGCTATGGCTGGCCCACACCACCCACGTGCAAATGTAGGGCAGCCCATGCTTCTGGGCAGAGGGGAGCCCTGCACAAAGCAGGCTCCTCAGCCAGGTGAGGACATGAGAGATGGGGCTGGGAGATGGCCATGCTTCTTGTCCCCCATGTGCTGAAGTGCCCCTGCCACCAGCTCTGGCTGAATGCTGATGCTCAGGGCTGGGAACAGGGTAGGAGCAAAGGCAGGCAGACAGCAGGGATGGATGTACAGAGAGTGGGGCCATGGGAATATGCTCAGCCTTGGTGCTCTGAGTCATCCAAGAAGGCTGGTGCCAAGGAGCTGCTCTGCTGCAACTGAAAAATTGAATTTTGCTTGTGCTTACTGGGAAGACTTGAGTCAGCCCTGGTTCTGCTACTGCGTGAAAAAAAAAAAAAACCAAACAAAAAAAACCAAACCAAAAAAAAGGAGAATTGCCATGATTATGTGGCATTATTGCCTTTATTATCTACGTCAAATGAGTCCAATGTTTTTTCAGACTTTGCGGCCTGGTGATAGCGCATTCAAACGTCTGTTTCCCACATTGGAGATTGAGTTTAATTGCCTAACAGCCATCAAGCATGTTGTGAGATGTGGCTGTAGCCCCCAGATGCGTGGCAGCCCAGCCTGGGTAGGGAGGCAGAGAAACCAGAGGAAGCGCACCCAGGCAGGCAGCACCATGGCTGACAGCGATACATGTCAGCTACTGGGACTTAGACATGCACTGAAAGCTGAGGGTGCTCTTGAGGTATTTGTTGAACAGAGGTTGCCTTAATCATATGCTTTGTCCAATCCTTCAGCAGAACTTCTTCCTAGCCAGTAAAGGGCCATCCAAAACACTGATCATGGCACATGTGGCTCTTCCTCATGCAGAAAACAAGTCTGCTGAGAACTATACTAGTTCGCTTCATAGTTTCTTTTCCACAGCAAAGCGTTTTCCTGTGAGCATAGCTATAGAGGGAGAGAATGAAAGCTGGCTGTACACGGAGGGAGACCCTTGAACTAGGAAGCACAGGATCCCTTATGCACCACACTCGGTGCCATTCACTTAACAGGCAGCCCAGTGCTACAGGCAACACAACATTCAAAGCCACATCTACCATACTCCTGTGCGAGGTGTTTGGCTGGCTGATGCTGTCCCACCAGCCTTGGATGGCCGCTTACAAGTCAAACGCATGGAGTGATGCTGCTCCTGCCAAACTCCCTCAGCCTCCACCCATCAACAGGATCATTTCCCTGCTGCACATCAATCACATGCACCCAAACTATACAATATAGAGCTGACCAGAACAGTTTATCTGTGTTTTTTTTGCAGAAGCATTGCAAATTCAGCCAGTAGCAAATGTTTAATCATATCAGTCCTCCAGGTTACACAGAGTTCCCCCAGAATTAGGCTTTGGAGCCTTTTGGGGCATTTTTTTAAGCAAGCATTTAAAAAAATGGATGCCCAAAGTCTGAAATAGAAAATCAGCATAGAGTGATACAACTTAAGATTAAGGAAAGACTTTTTGGCCAGTGGAAGAATGCACCTCTCCTGACCATGCCTAGGCTGAACTGCCTTTGCATGCCGTTGGGACATAACTGGAGCCTGCTCCGCTGCTCCTGAATCCAGGTCTGTAGCTGTCCTGTGTATGTATTGCCTTTGCAGTCAGCCACTGGCCTGTGGAAATGCTCTGAAGCCTTCATAGTCACATTTTTCTTCAGCAGGCTTACCATTAATATATGACAATTACACCAAAATGCATTAGAACAAAAATTATTTGAAATTTCCTGCTAATACCCTGTAACAGTGAATGTGCAGAGCACAGAGGTTGCTGGCAGGGTGACAGCTCGTGCAGACCCTGCCAGGTTTGATTGGCACCCTTAGTGCTGGGGGTGTGCCATATAGCTGGGGGGTAAGGCACTGAGAGGCACTTCAGGATCCTGGGTGCTGGAAGAGTTAATATTCTGTGCTGGGCAGAGGACACAGTTACCTCACTACTATCTCAGTGTTTATGCTAAGGAACTCAAGGAGGAAGGCTGCTACCTTAGAGCAGTGGTAAACATGCTCATCCCAAAGCATATGCTGCCACTATAGAGGAAGAGATATCCAGAACTGCAGTTTGGATTTATGTTGGAAAATCAGATTTAACTGGAAATACAATTAGTAAAGATTTTTTTTTTGTGAGAATTCCTTATATCAGTTTCCAGTAAGGTAACAGATACTAAGACATGAGCCTTCCCATGATGTTGGGTCTGTTTTGCTTCCAGCCACTGAGAAAACCCAGAAGTCTACATATTATAAAAAAAAACAAACAACCAAACCAAAACCAAAACCCAAACCAAACAAAAACCAAACCAAACAAACAAACAAAAAAGGGAAAAAAAAAAAAGCAAAAACAACTAAACAATTTAAAACTTTCCATGAGGATTTACCTTGAGTTTGGTTCTAGAAATGTGCAAATGTTGGGTTCAGTCCAAGTTTCATTGTTTCAAAATCCCATGCAACTGAAATGCTCCTGAAGGGCAGGCACAAATGTTGATGGTACTTTGATATCAGTGTGATTTGGGACCCTTTTATTTTCAGAAAGAGGGGAATCAGCTGCACAGTGCAATGAAGCACTGTAATGCTAAATATAAAGTGGTTTACAAATTGGGATGACTTATTAACTGCAAAATGGTTAAAGCTGGACTAATTGTTGGGCCAAGACCTGCTGGGAGGAGAAAGGGAAGGATATTTAGGAAATCCTTTATGGCTGCCTCATTTCCAAGCTGCCCTGGCACCAGGAAAGCTAAAGCAGTTACAGAGCTGCTTTAACGACCCAGTCCCGCTGCAGGGCTCAGGCTCCAGGGGAGAGGGCAGCCACGTCCTGGGCATCAGCTGGTCTCTCTCTGGTACCCCGTGCCTCCAGCACCAGCTGGTTGAGGGTCCGTTTCTAACCTTTAAGAGAAATCAGCCCAATGTAGGAAAAACCAAGCTGCCCCAAAAGAGATGGTTTCTATCCTTTTTGTATATACTCTGTATTTAATCCTGGGGGTAAAGAAATGTTTGCCCATAGCTAGTTCCTCTGAAATCCTTTGCTCTCCTCAAGCGATGTTGCCTGTTATGTAGGGAGCACTTGAGTGATTGGCAATACACAGTCTGACGTGGGAGGGCTGGTAATACTTTTTGGAAAGTAGTGCTTTGACAGCAAATGATCTCCAAACAGAACCCCTCATCTTTTTGTCCATATTTTGAAAAAACTCTCTCTAGGTTTAAAAAACAACCCAAACTTTTTTAATTGCAAGCAACATTTCTTCTTTCCAGATCTCTGACTTTATCATATAAAACCATCTCTGTTACCCAAGTGTTACATGTGTCATTCTTAGAGTCCTGTTTTTATTTAAATACAGGATTAAAAAAAAAACATGTTAATTAAATTACTTATTCATCACATCTCATAAAGAACAATAACAGTAGTAAAAAGCTTGTATGAGCACGTCCTGCTACCTCATATCTTTGGAAAGTGCATTTTTAGTCACACTTTTCTAATTAGACTTTTTGGAAATAGATGATATGGTGCAGGTCTGTGATGCAGCAGATTCAGTTCTGTTCAGCTAAAATGTCTGTTACAGTCACAACCGGTTCCCAAAGAAACTAAAAAAATAACTATATCAAGCTCTTCTCCTAGCTGTTGCTTTTTTTCCTGGGTGCCTGACTCTTTCTTGAAGGTTTTTGTTTGGGAGCCCCCGCAGAAAGCCCTGCCCTGGCACAGTCCACCTCTCTTTCTAAGGTCACTCTGTACCGGGAACTGGCGAATTGCTTTAAATAATTTCTTATGTCACTGTTCTTCATGGCCAAACAAGTGAAAGCCAGGTTGTGATCAGCTCTACCTGCAATTTGACTACAAGCTGTTATACATCTTTTTTTTAAATTCTTTTTTTTTTTATTATTTACCATGAGTTAAGAAATTGAAGGAAACTTTATTCAAGAAGCTAGGGCACTTAAAAACAAACAAACAAACAAACAAACAAAAATCCAAACACAAACCAAGAACAGTGCTTCTACTTTGGAAAATGGAAAGATGACCTTTATGGTCTTATTTCTGTTATCAAGCAAAAAATGCAAAGCAGCTGGAGACTGACCTGAATCTGGACACTGGGAAAAAGGGCAGAGGGGGAAGGGAAGAGAGTGGCAGCAGAGAGGGGAGGCAGGAATGTCCCTTATCAACAGCAGGGCATGGATCAAATCTGTAATGCTTGATGGTGACGGATATTGTGCACAGCTTGAAAACCATAAACAGCCAGCTAATTTTAATACCTATAAATTATATTATAATTAACAGAGCATAGTCATGCCTATTTTTCTTAGTTAAATATACTTAACGATTATATTCTTTTGCATTATAGAAATGGTTCAATTTGGTGTGGTTCTAAATAATAAGGTATATTCCCATCAGTATTTCAAATGAAGCAAAAATTATGCTGCAAATACACTGTTTGTCATGTATTTAAGGCTGTGAAATCAGGATTACTTCTGAAAACTTGTATCAAGGAAATCAGGGACTTTTCCATCCACTGCAAAGCAAGAAGCACTGCCCCTGGCATAAGGCTTGCGTGTACAATGTGTGTAAGAAAAACATAAATAACAATAACACGCCGAAAGTTGGATGGAGAGCCTGACACGGGGTGTCTGAAATAAGTGAGTCCTGATGCTGCCTCATGTGGCCTCCGCATCAGGTGCAGGTCTCTGAAAGCCGCCCCGCACATTCTTCGCAGCCCTGAACGGGCAGTACAATGCCAGAGCCCGAGGTTGTTAAGTTCAGGAAGAGCAGGAATGAGCCATTGATGCTGCTTGAAACAAGGGAAGACAATAGGTCTTTAAGACAGCTCCCATTGCTGAATGTAAATTGTTTTTTAATAAAATGTAGACAAAACCAGATGATGTCAGAAGAATTCCTCCCCTATGCCACCCTGGAGATTCTTCAATAAATGGCAAGAAACGCATACATTTTGGGGAGCCTTTCTGGGTTTCTCATGCCCATTGCAGCTGTACACCAGAGTCTGTAGGCCCTTTCTTGCATACCCAAATCCTTATTTCCAGCAGGGTTACTACCATGAAAAAGCAACATACTAGGTCTGTGGGGAGGGAGTCATAGGCAGCAAGTACACAGCTGTTTTCCTTTTACCTTTAACTGCGCCTTGTGGGACATGCCATACTTTGTTTGCTGTGTTTAATTTTCCCTCCCTCTCATCAGCATTTGTTTTCCCCAGACCCTGTTGTTGGTGAGTCCTTTCTTAGATTAAGAGAAATCACATAAAAAAATACACACCCGTCTGTGCATTTATGTGCATATATGCAGACAAAAAAATTGCGTGTTTGTGCACATATTTAGACATACGCCTACATATGTACGTGTAGAGGGTGTGTATAGCTGTATGTGTACACATCCAGGCATTTTTTGGAGGGCGATGCCTTGTGTTGGTAAATTGTGTTAATGAGAAACAAATCTTCAAGCTGATAAATAAGCGCCTTTTAAGACAACCTATACATTAGCAGTTCATGTTTGATCATTTTCTTGAACATTATCCCCCAGCAGATAGAGTCATCTGATTTCATGTGTTGTATCTGTATTAAAAATAACACAGTTCCCTGTAATTCCTTCTGTATTCTCTTCAAACACAAGGGAGAAAGCACATTCCCTAATATATTTTATGGGCACACTGTCTTTGTAATATTTCCTTTGCAAAGGTCCTGCTCATATTTGTATCTTATTACTTTTCTTATACTGGATTTATTGATAGTTTCTAACAAAAATATGATTTCAGTATATTTACGGAACAAAACTCAATATAACAGCCCCCAATTCAATTTTTTTCATCAAAATGGAGAACAATAAAGAACCTAAAGTCTTCAGTTCAGACACATAGCATCAAAAACCCCTATATTGTTAAAAGAAATAACTCAATAACAGGGAAGTGATAGATATTACTTAAAGAACAGCATTAGCTTTGTTTACCTTATCTGTGTTTCTAATAATCCAGACTACAACTTGGAGGGTTACACATATTTTGCTCCTGAAACATGTATAAATTCAGTCATATTCTGTAAATGGGGAAAAATAATGCCTATACATTAAGAAGTATTTATTGCATATTGTTACTGCTAGTAATAATGTTATATACATTCAGATGCATTTCACATGAAGGGGTTTTGTTGTTGTTCTGCCACATAAATGCATTTCGTTTATGGGGTTGAATTTTTTTGCTAGAAGTTCATATTCTGCATTTCTAATGGATTACTTTCAGAGAAAGACTGTTCAGCTAGTTCAGGGGGGGTGTTTTGTTTGTTTTTCTATTGACCACTAGCTAAAGATTTGATTAATAACTTTGTCTAACAATAGATTTTTAGTTAAATAGATGGATGAATTCATTATTTACCTGTTCTTATTCTCGTGTGTATTGCCCAGTGATGATTATAGCTGGTTTAGAAATGATCCTTATTTATGGTATGTTGCATCATCCAGAGATGTAGTAATGATTTTAGATTTTCCACCTAAATTACAGGGCACTTTCCACTGAAAATGGTAAACAATATTACAAACTTAAAAAAAAGAAGTAATCTGATTTCAGGGAAGAGGGAACCCAGTGAAAGATGTGTGCTTTTATAAGGATGGACAATGGAAAGCAAAATAATAACTCCTAAGTTTGATTGTTCAAATATATTCTGCAATACAGAGAGCTGCATGCAGGCTGGAGCAGGCATGGGGCAGGAAGGTTAAGTAGAAGAGAAGGCACAATACTTCAGATTGGCAGTAGACTGCAGCAAGAATAATCTAATCAAAACTAAATTCAATTATCTAGTCCCAGGGCAGGCTCCTGGGACTGCTGCACTGAATGCTAGCAGAGCTCCTCCTAGACATTTTTCCCCAGTCAAACTCACATGATGAATGCAGATGAAATTTGAAATATGAAAATCTGAAATAATTTATGGAAGTTGTCAGAAATTTGGCCTGCTTGTGGTGTAATTTCCTCTGAGACGAGGCAGGCTGGCTCATTGCTTCTAGTCTCAGAGCAGTTGCTGGTCTTCCAGTGGATGGATCAACCCCTTTAAAATGCTCTTCCAGACAAATTACAGCTCATTACAGACAGCCTTGCACCATGCCATTATGTCAGAGGAAATCTTTTTTCATTTGCACAAATTTGCTTGGAATTCTTATATTTATTTGAGCATCCATTATCGAATCTGAACATTGAATTATCCACAATTATTTTCTGTGTAGGCGGATGTTTGTGTATATGGAATAGATAGTGACTGTGTAGATATACAAATATTACAGCATTGCTGAAAATCCTGTGTATTTCAAACAACTGCATTTATGTGCAGAGTTGCTACACATATATATGTGTGTGTGTGTGTATATAAAGAAGTTGTTTCCTGAAGGTCTTTTAGGAGATGCATTTACTCTCTGAAAGGAGTCAGCTATGGAAACCAGCTCACTTCCCAGTGACTTAGAGTCTGCCCTTTGTAGTTATCACAATTAGAGCTTCTGTCTGTGCATATGTAATTCTTGTATGGTCTGGCCCCATGTGAGACATCTCCAGTTGTTATGTACTTTAAATTATATTCTGAAACAAACATGCTGTCTCCACCACTGCTGTACTCACATCTAGCACACCTCCCACCTCTCCCTTGTGCTGAGAGTGAGCATAAGCGCTGGCATGCAAGAAAATGGAAGTGGCAGTGATGGGACACATCCTGAAGTCCTCACTCCTTTGCTCTCAGGCAGATTTTGCTTCAGTTAGAACTATGAGCTAAATTATGTACTCAACACTTACACTTTCTAGTTGCTTAACCCTGTTACTAGGGTACTGATATCACAATTTTATGGTTGTTTAACATTAGAAACATTCATTGGAGGAAAGATTTTACAAGTGCTAAATCTTGTGTGAAATTTTCCCCTTAGTTTATCTCATCAGGGAGATCAGACTTTTAGATGTGAACTTCTTGATAGGAGTTGCTGTAGCAAGCCAGGCCAGTGTGCAACAGAGACCGTTTTTATACTTTGATCGTGGTCAACGTTAAAAATGCAAAAATCCTGGTATTGGCCCTTCTAAGAAGATCTGCCAAAAAAAGGAAGAAGGTTTAGAGGACTTCACATAAAACATGATTAGCTTTGTCTTTGTGTTAAGGAACAGTCCATTGCATATACACTCAGATCTCCATAAAAAAGTTTAATCATATTAAAGTTTTTAACTGCCTTTTGTATTTCTTTATATAGATATCCTTTAACTTATTTCTGATCTATTCCAGCATCATAGCTCTCATCCCATCATTATCTGTGTCCTATGAATTTCTCACAGAAAGCTTTTTCCAACCTTTATGGGGTAAGAGCTGGAGGAGAATAGAGGGCAGGACTGTTTTTCTCATGATGTTTACATAAATTCTCTCTCATTATTCAGTCAGCTAAGTAAGCACTGAGGGAAGGCTCACAGTGTGATTAGATTTCCCATAGCCAAACCTTTACAGACAACTGCATTTAGAACTCTGGTATTTTTATTTTCTTGAAATAGAATTAAGTTTGAAAACTCTTCCACAACTCTGCAGCAAAGCGAGCAGAGCAGAGTTTAACAAATAACACATGCCCACATGCACTCACTCAGAGCCCACTTTTTTGAGTTGGCCAATAGCCTCCCTTGAGGGTCCCTCCCTTGGTTTTACCAGAAGCCTGCCCAATGCTCATGGAGAAGGTGCTCCAGCATGGGCATGATTCTCTGTAGGTCCTTCCATTCCAGGTACTTGCAGCTACAACCTTTGGGAGAGGTATGGGGCACTGCCTGACTGCTAGGGTGGACTGTGCATGGCTTTGGTGGAGCAATCCCTTTTTGCTTTTTGCTATCCCTGGGATGTGGAGAAGGGCATGTGTTAACATGTTCATTCGTCTTCCCTTCAATACTGTCAACTTGTCAGTTGTTGTGGTGATCCATGATTGAAGATGTGCATTTGTTGTTTTTACCCATTCCAACTTTTTTTTTTATTACTTCCCGAGAAAATAATTAGAGGAACTTTCCTTTTTATCCAGCTAAAAGGATTTCTTTCTAGTCACATGATTTTTTAATGAACTCCCCAAAGGGTATCTTTCATGGCATTAGTCAAATGTGTGCTTGTATTGATCAGAAAACTGTCCTATTTGATAGGTTTTGTGATGTATCGAACTTCCTGCTACATACCTTTGCCTTGCTGCTTAATCTAGTCATCTGCCTATATAAGAAGATTTTTCCCCATCTGGCTTTCCAGTCTGTATTCAGTCTCTCAGTGGAAGTCAGATATGACTGGACTGTTTGTAGGATTTGGGACAGGATGTAAAATACGTATTGTTCAACGGTCTCAGGATAGTTACCTCTGTCTGCATTTGGATAAAACCCAAGCAGAAAGGTCTCCATCCCTGCTAGCAGTATCACCAGATGCTGTAATAAACACATGAGATTAAGGCACGGTGGAATTTGCAATAATTTTAAAGTCAGTGACCTGCAGAAACTTGCAGAGATCAGGGGGTCACCTTAACTCCAGCAACCAGACCCAAAAGTTCCCGGTCAGTTCAGGTGGTGGAGGAAATGCATTCATTGCAGGAGACCCTTGAAACCTCTATTTATGGTTGGACCCAAGAGGTGTGAGTACTTGTGAAGGGGAATTGGTGGTGTGTTGGGATGATAGGAGAGCAGGAATGACCCTGATTGATTATGAGGCTTATGAACGTTAGCCAAATGCAGTCATTTCTGCAATTAATGCAATGATGCTGAGAACAGCAAAATCTAGTACTTTATTGTAGTACTCTGAACAGAATTTCGAACTAAGAAGGAGTCATTTTGCTACTTCGGAAGTTATTTATGTTAAAGATGCATAATAATATTAGGAATTCAAAAACTAGAGCCACAAAATCATTAAACTGAGAAAGCTCCGAGCTATTTTATATGTCTTGTATTTGCATTTTATTCATAATAAATATAAATTGTGAATATTCCCTTTAAAAAATGTCAGAAGGAAAAATAATTACCTAGGAATCAGGAATTTTGTTTATTAGGATTGCTGCTTCTTTTTGTGCTACACGTTTTGAAATATTAGTGAAGTCACTTCCCCACCCCCCTTCATACCACTTGGTAGTGTTGTCAGGATGGAAAAAAAAAGTCACAGAAACATGTAACTTCTTTAAGTCACCACATTCTTTCTTTCATCTGGATGGCTGTTGCATGGCTGGAATAGGTTGTAGCCTCCCAGCTTCTCTTTGCTGCAGGAAACTTTGTAATAGCACTTAAATAAATAAAGAGACTGGGTAGGAGATTATTGCTTTCATTGTGCTATTGTATATGTGTATTATAGAGTCACCCCATAGACTGACACAATTAGTTGAATGCAGGACAAGACAAATGTTGTATATGACAGTGGGGTAGTATTGAAAGATGACCCCATATCTGGAGAGCTGAAAGTTATGGATCCATTGATAGCTGTTACCAGTGTTTTGAAGCGTGGCTGTTAAATTTTGCCTGCTGGCTTCTGGCTGCTGGCCTGCCTGCCTGCCTGCCTGGGCAACCACGCGGCTGAATGGAGCTGCAGGCAGCTTCGGCACTTTGTTCTTCTGTTATAATAACTGACCACTGACAGGAGGAGCCTCTGCAAAAAGCCAACGGGGACACAGTACCGCTGATCTTTGTTGCTCATTTCACTGCCTGTGCTTCTGTTGTTGAAGCAATCTAAAGGGCTGAGGCGCTTTCAGACGCCTGCGTATGTATGGCAGCGCCAGTCAAGAAAAGAGGCCCAAATTTTCTTTCACAAAGAAAATATTCTAAATAAAAGTAGGAATTCTAATCAAACATTCAGTATTTCCTCCACAGAGAAAATAAGACCATAATAAGATACCTAATAGTCACAGTTCAACATCTCTGATATACAAGCCATTTTGTATTTAGATGCACACATATGTTATAGACACATATATGCAATAGACTGCTAACTTCAAGCATCCAGCCTTGAAGATGTTGGCAGAAGTTCATCTGCTTTGTTTTGAATGTCTGTCATTGTAGTAATAGGTGTAAAGATTTTATATTCTTTAGTCTTTGGTGACCACTTTGGTGACCATAGCACGGCCAGTATTTCCCTGTTAAAACAAGCAAGCAAACAACCAGCCAAACAAACTTAAATATATAAGTACGTGTTCCTCATATTTACTAGGAATAATATTTAGGAAACCTTTAAGGGATTTTTTGCCTGGCTTCCTGAGTAAATAAGGCTTACGCAATCCTGCTCTTTGGGTTGTATGTTAGTGTGCGTGCATGCATTTGCCCGAGCATGTCCCCTAACATGGGAACCCAGAGGACAGGCTGAAACAGAAAAACAGTGAAGCACCACTTGCAATCTCACGAAACTGGTAAGAGTTGGGGTTTTCCTACTAAAGAAAAAACTAATTTTTGCTTCATCCCTTGTGAAAGAGGGAATCCACCCAAGCAAGACCTTTCCAATACATTATTCAGAAAAAGAAATCTAGCTGCAAGCCCAAGAGAGATGGTCATGTTCTGGAAAGCCCGTTGGCATGAGCCTCTGCTAAAAAAAAGTGAATCGTCTGTTTGACTTCATATAGCAAAAGCTAGGCACACAACTGACTTTCTCAGGGAAAGCCATTTTTACCTCAACTCCTAAAATGCTGGTTATTAAATACGTCCCTCGCAGGATTTATCTGTGTGGGTGTTGGGCCTGTTTGATTCTGATGGAGGAAATTCTACGTTTGGAGGAAACTAGCTTTTGTCCGACTTCTAAACTAACACCGGTTTACAGATGGGTGGTACTGGTTAAACACGCAAGTACGGGCTAAATGCAGTTTGTCACTTGACCCTGCACTTCATCAGAGGAATATGCTGGCTGCACACACACAGATAACTGTGTCGTATAAAGGAGTCTCTGTTGACATAAGCTGAAAAAGACCTCATATCATTGTGGAGTTCTGTTATTGCTGATGTGGAAGAAAACATCTTTTGAGTGAAAAGATCAAATGAGCCTACTGTTCCTCTGTTTGCCTCAAATCCCTGTGGAAGGAGGAAACTTATGAATAGTTCCCACCACATTACGGTATCGGGAGAAGCTGGACTTTTGAATTTAGATTTTCCACCTCAACAAGAAATGGGAGCTGGCAGGCCTCCGGCTGTTGAGGTTTCCAGTGCCTCTGACCGCTCTGCTCCCACAGACGTTGTACCTGCAGAAGCCCCCCTGGCTGGTTACTGCCCCCAGCTTTCTGGGCTCTCTTAAACTCTGTTCCACCTTGCCTATTTGGGAGAGGAAAGAAAGCACTCAGGACAAAGAGAGCACAGGTGAGGTGATGTAGTTAAACAAATCATGGATTCCATGCCGGACTGGGAGTTCAGGAGAGTAACCACATTACTCATAAATTTGCCTGGTTGACCCATTCCCTAGTTTTAGAGTGCCTGTGCAGTATTTTCTGTGGAGACCCCAGGAAAGGAGAGGTGTTACAGAGCACGGTGGGACACTTGGATAGTCCTTCTGCATGGGGCCAGGAAATGCTGGTCTTCCTGGCCGGGAGGAAGGAGACGGTTTAGTATTAGCAGTGATAGAGGGGAGTTGGGGATTTGCTAGTAAGAAATCAGACTAGCAATCATGAGACTTTGATTCTGACCTTTGTTTAATACTAGAGAGCCCCAGATTCCAAGTCAAAGTACACTGATTGTTATCTCATGGCACATATTTTTTTCCATATAAAAAGCAGATAAATAATATTCACCCTGACATTGTTGCCAAACTGTGAAACTCTGTGTGCATTAAGATCTCTAGGAAGAAGCCAGTAACTGAATAGAATATAACAGGGGTTTTTTTTCATGCCCAGCTCATTCATTAATAATTGTAAAATGCCTTAAGATCCTTGGATGTAGAGTAGGATAGAATATGCTATAATGTTATTGTTAATAATAAAATCAAGATAATTTAGAGATAAAAGGAGATTGATAGATGTAATAGAGTTCTTGTCTGGGAAGAGACAACCAGCAGTTTCTCTTTCCATTGTCCCAAACGTCTTTGTTTGCTTTTCAGAGACAAACTACAATGTACTAATAATTTCGTTTAACTCACTGATTTCTTTTGTCCATTTTTTTCCCAAAGCGCTATTGCTTTTGCAAGACAACAGTAATCACGACTCACCCTTCATACGCATTTCTTAATAAAGTTGTTCTATTACTCTTTCTTAACTTCCCGGTGTTCAGGAAATGTTGTGGTATAAAATTAGTGGAGTTACTTTATTTGAGTGGGGCTTTTTTTACCTTTGCTGCCAGCCACTGGTGTGAGTACTCCCACCCCGAGACAGATGATGAGGAGGATGCAATTCACATCTGCAAGGGTTGCTACTTTAGTCTCTCTTAAATCCACTCACTCTGCGGGTGTAAATAGTTCCTTGGAAGTCAGTAGGATTTCATAAGGTGAACAAGATCTTAGCCTTGCTGACTACAGTAAGAGTTTTATCTGATTCGGGATTGAGGTGTTGGTCCCAAAGGTGAATGATCAAAGCCAAAGTGATAAGAGATGAAGTGAAAAAATGAATAGTCACCCTTTTTCCCCTACAACCTGTTCTCATTGCTTTATTGAATTTGCTCTCTGTAAAAATAATTCAGACCACCTCTTTTCATGATGCACTTTCAAGTAGTGTAAAAGGGGAAAAGATTGTTTCTAGTACTTTGCTATACTGAAAACCACAAGATATTGTAGAGGATTTTTTAATCATCCCAGGAACCCAGGAACAGCAGGGTCTCAAAATGTTCTTGTCCTTGCAATCAGATTGTGTTTGGTTGTTAAGGGGAAAAGAGACGGACAAGCTTTAGAAGATCACTCCTTAAAAGGATGCATTTTTATGTAGGAATCTTTCCTACCACTGGTTTTACACAATACTTGGGCACACGGAACGTCTATTCCCATATACATATACTCAAGGTACCATCTTGCACATTTTAATCAGTGAATTGCTTACTTCTGGGGGACTTGAAAAAGTCTCTTCATTGTAGACCATTATGCTCAGTGGGATACATTTGCAAAACAGTCTTTAGAAAATATGGGCATTTCCATCTAGTCATTATGTGGCATTAGTTTTAGTTTACCTCAAAGAAGCCATTTTAGTCCTGAGGGAAAAAAAGTGGCTTAACCTGAGGAAAGTTTACACAAATCTATCCATGCCACCACAGTAGGGCACTTGTCACTCCTTGCAAATCAGGATCTGGGACTCAGTTTTGCACTCTGACTGCCAGAATGGCTTTCCGCCAGCAACACCATCGTACTGAGGCTGCAAGGCCACAACGTTCACCTTCCCTAGAGGTTGGGCTTGGCTTATATCTTTCCCAGCTGAAGAAAGAGTGGCCGGCTCAGCCAAGGAGCCTTGGGGACCTCACAGCCCCATGGAATATGATGTCAGATTTGCAGGCCCTCTTCCAACAAAACATTTGGGACATCAAAGATAAGAGACCCTTTATCTAAATCTGCTTTTTATTACTGTTGGACCATCCACAGCTGTTGGCTCACTTTTCTCCTGCCGCACAAATGCCTACATCCCTATGTGTAGCACCTCTTCTGTGAAGACAGGCTGAGAGAGTTGGGGTTGTTCAGCCTGGAGAAGAGAAGGCTGCAGGAAGACCTTATTGCGGCCTTCCAGTACTTAAAGGGGGACTACAGGAAGGATGGGGGCACCTCTTTAGCAAGGCCTGTTGTGACAGGACAAGGGGTAATGGTTTTAAACTAAAGGAGGGTAGGTTTAGACTGGATATAAGGAAGACATTTTTTACAGTGAGGGTGATGAGACACTGGCACAGGTTGCCCAGAGAGGTGGTAGATGTCCCATCCCTAGAAACATCCAAGGTCAGGTTGGACGGGGCTCTGAGCAACCTGGTCTGGTTGAAGATGTCCCTGCTCACTGCAGGGGGGTTGGACTAGATGACCTCTAAAGGTCCCTTCCAACCTAAACAATTCTATGATTTTATGTGTGTTTTGGTGCATGTGTGTGTGTTACAGGTGTGCGGTCACATCAGAGGGATCGTGTGGCCACGGGCACCTTCTCCATCACCGAAGCTCAAGTCTGGGGTGCAGCAGGAGGACCCTGCTTTTAAGAGCAGGCCCATGTCCCCTCACTCAGGGACCCATCACCATCACTCAGCGGGTGAGTGAGAGCTGCCAGCCGTGCCGTGGCGTGGCATGGCGTGTGGGGAACCGGGCTGGGTCCCACGCTGCACTGACGGGCAGCTGCATGGGCCGGGGCCAGCGGGGCTCTGCAGAGCTGTGAGGGTGTGTGCACGCGTGTGCGTGTGTGTGTGTCAGAAATGCCCCTTTCACCCGCCTCACTTCCCCGGCAGCGCTCTCCTGCTTCAGGCGGCTGGTGGCTCAGTGCAGAAGCTGATTAGGTAACAACAGAGCACCTTCCCTCCCTGTTTCCTCTCAATGCGCTTGGGCCACGGCTTTTGAAGGAGCCCAGCCCTGCCACTATCCAGCCATTATAAGGGGATGTATGGGGCTTTATCCGGAAAAAGCTCAGCCTTGCCCCAGGCTTCATCAATCATTTAGACCGGTTCAAATCCCCTTCATCGCGTTCCGCCTCATTAAACCTATCAAGGGGGACTGAAGAGAGTTTGTATAGGTCCAGAATGCCTGTACACTCCTTCTCGCTACCTCAGATAGCGCGGATGGAAAAGAAAAAAAAAAAAAAAAAAGCCGAAGAAAAAGGCAAAGAATCAATTAAAAGGAATTTCGCTGCCCTGCCCGCTGCCTCCGCACATGAGCCCGGCCGGGCTTCCCCTCCCGACCACGGCTGGAGGAGCCCCTTCACACCCCGCCTGCGCTCTCGGCCCCGGGGGACACCCCGCACGCCCCGGGTGCGTGGTGTGCCCCTGCCCCCCTGCCCCGCTGCCCCGCTGCGGGCGGGAGAGGGGCCCGGCCCGGCCCGGCGGGGGTCAACGGGCCGGCGGCCGCTGGGTCTCGTCCCTACCTTTTTGAAATAAACGTGTTATTTTATCCCCTGGGAGAGGAGGATAAATCAGCCCCGATAAAACGGTGCTGGCTGATATTTATGGTTATATTTTCGTCCCGAGGGTGCCAGCGGGCAGCCCCCGCCGCGGGCGGGCCGGGCGCTCCGGCGGGGCTGCGCTCCCAGCTCGGCTCCAAATGCGGGCTGTTTGCGTGCAAAACGGAGAGGAGCGGCGGCGTTAATATCGCCTCCTGATATCAACAGTCACGAAACTCGGGGTGATTCCCGAAAGGGAACGTGTTAAATGCCAGGAGCCGGGGTAGGGTTGGGTCTGGGGAAAAAAAAAAAAAAAAAAGAATTAAAAGGAAGAAGAAAAGAAAGAAAGAAACAAACAAAAAAAAAACCCAAACAAAAAAAAGGGGGCAACGCACTGAATCCAAGTCTGTATTTTAACTTTTTTAATAACGATTTTTCCTGTGCTGTAAGCTTGCACCGAATCCTGGAGGAATTGCTAAATCAGATTAAGGTTATATTTTGCAACAGACTGGATGGAGCAATAAAGGAGAAAGCGCGGAAATGGGACTTCACCCATCAATTAGATCTCTATTAGCAGCCAATGCAGGCTTCACCACAGGAAATGTCACGTCCCGGCAGAAGCAGAGCCTTTCACTTTCCCCTGAAATTAAACAATTCTTCATGCTCGCAGACCCCGGGCGAGCGGAGCCTTTGTTCGCCCGGGCGCAGAGGGTGCGCGGCCCGCCAGCACCTGCTCGCTGCCCGCGCCGGGAGCCGCGGCCGGGCCACCGCCTGCACAGGTTGCCCCAACACCTGCGCTGCTCGCCCGCCTGCCCAGCGCCCAGGAAACCGCCGCCTTAAAAGGCTCGATTAATATTAAAGGGGTTATTCCAGTCATAAACGGGCCATTACCAACACAATGGGCAATATTTTGAATAGCAGGTCGGCTCATCTGCCTCCATAGATCATATCTGCCACAGGCGGGCCCCGCTCCCCCCGTCGCTCCCCGGCTCCTTGGGGCCTGGGAGGGCCAACCGCGGCTCTCCGCGGCGGGGTTTGGGGCCGCGTTAGGCTGGAGCAGGCAGGGCCGGCCGCTCGCCGGGGTGGGGAAGGGGGCTCCTTCCCCCCGTGTGGAGCCCCGGGCCGGGGGAGCCCGGCTCTGCCCGGCGGGCCGTGCCTGGTGCTGCTCCCCCTCTGCCCCCGCCGGCGCTGCAAGCAGACGAGCCACCGGCTGCGGGGAGCATCCTGCGGGGAAGGGCGCGGGGCCCGTCCCGCACACGTCCCCCCGCCACTCCTTCCCCGCTGCCCGCTCGGAGAAAAGAAAGAAGAAAAGAGAAGAAGAAAAGCCCTTGAATTTGCCCATAAGCGAGAAAGGTGCAACAGGAAAGGAATGGCCAAGCAGGGGGAAGTTGCAGGGGGGATAAAGGGAGCTCTGTTGCCCCGGTCCTTGTTCTTGCCGCTGCTCCATTCAGGCACCGAATTCAAATGGATATTTTACAGCTCAGCCCAGCTGAACAGGGGCTCAATGCCTGAAAGCTGCCGAGCTGCCTCCGCGGACATGCTCTGGGCCCGATATTATAATTTTCATAATGCGCTTTTATGTAGCTCCAGCCTCCTCCGGTGAGGAGCCCGCAGAGCGGCTGAAAGGGGCTTTGAGAGACCGGGGAGCGGGGCTGCAGCGAGCTGCCAGCCCCNCGCCGCCCACCGGCCCGGCCCGGCCCCAGCGCGGTGCCGTCCGGCTTTGCTGCGCCCCGACGTGCCCGGCCCGGTGCGCGCCGCGCGTCCCCGCCAGCCAGCCCAAGGGCACCGGGACAAAGCTCTGTGCCAGCCCGGGCCGCTAGCGGGGCCCGGCCCCGAGGGAGCGTCCGGCTGCGCCGGCCCCACCCGGGAAAAAGGCGAGGAAAGGGGGATTCTCCCCCTCAGGCAGGCCGCGGGGCTCGAGTGGGCCCGAAAGGCACCCTTACACCTGGCCGGAGGGAGCGGGGCTAAGCAGCAAGGAGCCAGGAGGGTACCTCCACCGCTAAAAGTCGGGTCGACTGAAAAATCCGTGGCTTTGTGTTTATCACCCCGGGTAAGCCGTCCTCTGCTGAAGAGGGTGCCCGGCTGAATCGTTAACCGGCTGGTGCCGGTGGCTGGGGATGACATTCAAACGGTTATTGATTTCCCTTCAGGGCAAAGCGACGCGGCTCCGCCAAAGCCGCGGCCCCCGCCCCGCTCAGCAGGTGCGGGAGCTGCCCTCGCCCCGCGGAAGCATCCGAGGTGCCCCCCCGCGGGGGTGCTCTGCCAGCCCCTTCCCTCCTGGCAGGCGCCGAGGAGCGGTGGCCGAGGGGACGGCCGCTGACAAGGGGCCTAAATTCAGTTTTCCCAAGCTCAGTTTTCCTAAGCTCAGTCTTAGCTCCAGGTGTGTCCTTAAATATTGGCCTGATAGACTGAAGAAGGGGAAACTTAAAAAAAAAAAGGGGGG
>VZTV01073626.1:31432-49272 GCA_013400875.1 Anhinga rufa | reverse complement strand
CCCAGCTGAAACCAGGACAGCGTTAGAATTCCAAATGATGTGCTGTTGACAAGTGTATTGAGATATATTTCCTAGAATCGCTATTAATGTCTTTCTCTTTTTAAAACTATCTAATCTAGTTAATCAAGGATCAGTGCAGAGTAAAAGATTTGAAGGTTGCTTTTATTTTTTAAAGACTGCCTTTCTGAATTTTCCATCTGTAGGAGCCCACATCATACGTAGGGTTAATTTTATTCCAAATGCAGGCTTTCCTTCTTACAGAAACTTGGCCTCCTTGAGCACGTCGCACCTTTTTTTTTTAAATCTGTGCATTAATGACTTGTTAAATTACATATTGATTTTAAAGTTCTTTTCCAAGAGGTCCTAAAAGGCTATGGCATGGGCAGTCTCACTGATGCGTTGTAGTATGCTGGTGTTCCCAGGTGGATATTGCAGTTCTGAACCCCACGGTATTCAGCTTATAGCAGCTATAGAAGTCAGTGGGTAGCACGTGTGCATTTTGTATCTCTCTGAACTCTTACGGAACTCCTTGCTTGCTGCAGTTAGATGTTGTTTCAATGTAAAGCTGTTCAAATGTGTTTCTCAAGCACTTTTTAGTTGTTCTTAACTGATGATATTGTGGTTATATATTTAGTGCATGGAGAGCTGACATAAAGTGACAAGCGTTTAGCACTTTGTGAGACAATGAACAGCACTCTGTTAAGCTGTCGTTCTGGCCTCCACGAGCTAAGGCTAGCTTCCAAGTCATGCACTATAAAATAACAACAGATGTAGTTTGAGTGGAACTAGTGTATCTTTCTTGTCAGACAGAAAATCATGATAAAGAAAGCATGTGCTTTGGGTCTGCAGCTCAAGAGCTTGGGGCCTTCACTCCAGGCAGAATTTCGCAGTTCTGTTTGCCTACAGAAGACTTCTGCTGCTATCTTATGGCAGGCTGATGCTGAGAGAGACCCTTCCAGGGGTCTGCAGTTTTAAGGCATCGCCTCATCTTTGCCAGAGCATCTCAGGGCGGGCAGAACTTCGGGTAAACCACATGAGCTGGGTAGCACAGAACATGTGCAGAACTGAGGTAGGTGGGAATGGATTTAGAGAAATAACTCACTGAATTTTCTTGCTAAACGGGAAAATGAGTGCAGCTCCAGAATGTTTTCAGTACATTTATCAGCAAGCGCTTGTTTGACAAAGCGTTTGGTTCAAGTCACACCTGAATTTCAGCATTCTGTGGTAGAACGGGGGCTTGGCAGGCTGTCTGCACCACAGGAAACCCTTGCTGTTGGCTTAACTGGTGTTTCTCATCAATAAAAACACTTAACATCCATATACAGTTGAAGGGACTTGGGTCAACGTGTACTGATGTACGCCTGGAATAGTGACTAACCTGTGCCAACCTGTGGTTGCTTTTACTCAGGGAATTCCAGCAAGCATCGTGTTCTTCAGTCCATCTGGTGTCAAATTTTGCATCCCGCACATTCAGAAGCTTTTGAGGGATTTTATCAACCATATCAAGGTATCTTATTCTCTTTAAAAGTGGTGAAATACAATAGGGAGTAAGTTTGGGGATGGCGAATGAGAGAGAGGAAAGCTGCTACACCCATTACAAACCTTAATTTCTCTTTTGTTTGTGTTTATTGCTCTGAAAAAAACCCCGGTTATAGCAGATACATAGATAGCAAATACAAATGTTGTTATATCGCTGAGAGCTTTTTTTAAAAAAAAGAAAGAGGAATTGTTTTCACCTAGAATTTTTTTCCCCAGCTAACTTGCCCAGTCTCCACTGGGTATAGGCTTTATTTTCTCTTAGTGATGTGAAGGGGTGAGTAGTCCTTGCTTGAATCAGCAGTTACAGGCTGAGGCATATTAAATTCCTCTTAATGTTTGGTGGGACTAGGAGCTTTAAATGTTTGTAATGGTGAGATAAGTAATAATCTTTCCTAAGTAATTTCGAAGTAGCTCAGTTGATAGGTGGGTTTAAATACTGAAAATCTTCGACCTGAAATGGTGAGTGCTGTTCAGTAAGCTCAGCCGTGCGAGTTGATACACTGCCAGTGTCGGCAGAGGAGGAAGGGTGTGTACCTAGTCACTAGTAAGGGCTGGTGCCGTACCTGACTACGCTGCTGTAACTGTACGTAATGTCGTTTCAGTTCGCTGCTATCGGTCCAACCACTGCCGAAGCCATGGAAAAGGCAGGAATCCCGGTAAGCTGTACTGCAGAGAGTCCGAGTCCCCAGGACCTCGCTGCTGGGATCCAAAAAACACTTCACTTGCAGAACTGCTGTTTATCTAAATAAGAGCGCAGCATGAATTTAAGGTGAATCTGGTGCTGTAGAAGGTTTTCCTGTTCTGCAGACTTCTTGTCCTGCAAGAAAGTATTTTTCAGGAGTACGCAACCCTGTCCTGTCGGGGCCTGGTGTGAGAAGCTTGCAGTAAATATCTAAGAAATCTAGAATTTGTCCAGCATCCCTTAAAGCATCTCGCTATTCCCCTTTTCTCTTGTGTGCAGTGTAAATATTTTATGTGAGCATTCCTTGAAAACTAGTTGTGAGAGGCTAATCTGCTTCAGAGTAGCGTATTGAAATAAGGTCAGTGTATCACCTCAGGTATCTCCGAGCCCACAAGGTGAGGTTTTCATTTCTCTGTGTAATCACTTTTACATGCACGTCACGTCTTCTTTTTCTTTTGTGGAAGAAAAGCATGCTTAGAGTGAAGTATTTTCTGTTGTAAAGCTTACTTGTTTATTGTTCTGCTTTTCATATATTTATGTTAAATTCATGATTGTGGATTCTCAATGGAATAGGACAGTTCTTGCAGTGAAGTTGCACGGTGTGGAGCTAATGGCAGGTCAGCTGTTCACACCAAATATCCTTACAGTACGGGGTCTTAAAAAATTAGGTTTTGGTTTCTGTTCCTGTAATGAAGGAGGATTTATTAACAGAGCAATAAACGTGCTTATCATCGTTAATAATGGTGTTAGAGTTGTCTGGTTTGGATGTGGTTTACGCTTTAATTGTTTATCTGCGAAAGGAGAAAAAGTAATCCTATTTAGCGCTAATGCTACCTTCGCTAATGCTAAGAAATTCATAGAAGATTTAAATCATAATATACTCAATTATAATCCTCATGAAAGTCATTCATGTTGTTAGTATAGTGCTGACGTTCATCGAATAACGGAGAAATCCTCATATGCTGTAAGTTTCTCTTAGCTTAGTTCAGAGTATACGACCTGAATTTGCAATGGGGTAAGGTGCTCCGTACCTAGGCCGAGAGTTCATCTGAACCCGAGTACGTCAGTGTAAACCGAAGGCGTTTCAGATTGTGCGTTCGGGTGCACCGGTCAGACCGGGCACAACAGGACAACCGTGTTGCTTTATAGCGCAGTTCAATTTCCCGAGATGAAATAGAATCTCAGAAGTACACTAACTGCTGGAGGTCGTGTTGAGCAGGGGGAGGAATCACTGAAGAACGTCCTGTAGGACACTGGGATCGCCGTGGGGGCTGCAGGACCGTGGAGACAGGCCCCAGGGAAAGAAGGAAGGCTTGCGCAGCAGTCGTTGGCTTTGCCCCTGGTGTTTTTTTAAGACGATTGAAGTTGAGCGGTTGACCATTCGGATTCAGCTGGGTAGCGTCACTGTAACCTGGAGCGTGTGGTACTGGTCACCTCTTCATTCAAAAATAAATCCATGGCAGAGTGAGGATTTGGACGTCTGTTCAGGTCCCCTGCAGTGCTGCTGGCAGCTCTAGCATCTGCCAAAGAGACGGCTGGGAGAAGATCTGTGTGAGCTGGTGCCTCGGGGAGGAGGAGGAAGGGAGACGGGGTCAAGAGAAGAGAGCAGGAACTGGGAACAGAAGCCAACCGGGAGCTTGTGCTCCCTTGCACTGCACGGCCAGTTCTTCTGCAGGCGTAAGTCACAGCTCAGTTTGTCTCGCTCATCACCTCAGGCCTACTTCTGCATCTTTCGGGCAGAAACTATCAGTTTTTGTCTCAATATTCATTGCCAACTAACACGTACTTAGCACATTTAATATAAACAGTGTAAAACCAAGGCCGCAAAGGGCCCGAGCCGGGGACGAGGTTGCCCTGCATCTGCCGCATCCAGCAGCAGCGTGCTCCTTCTAGCCCTCTGGCAAAGAGAAGACAGGTGCAGCGGCACGGGAAGGAGTTGACCTTCCAGGTACAGCTGGTGTTTGCTGCGGGACGTGGAGGCCGCGCAACCAGTTGCTGCGACTCAGCTGCTGCTGTGTCTGAATCTGAACCTCGGAGGGATTGTTTGTCAGTGAAAAGCACCGGCTTGAAAAATACCGCTTGGAAAGCACCAGCTCTGTACCTTGGTTCGTGGGCGTACTTGGGGATGTGTTTCAGTGAAAAGGGAGTAGAACCGTAGCAGTTGAATGGCTTTTTATCGCTTTCCAGCCAGATCAGCTGATGAACGAGACTGGCTTGGCTTTATCCTTGGCTTTATCCCAGCAACCCTTCCACAGCTGAAACAACCACCCCCAGCTCGCTGTTGCCACCGTGTCCTCCCGGGCTGGGGCAGAGGAATTCATCCTTCTAGAAGATCCAGACAACGTTCTGTACGCTGAGCCCTTGGTTACTTTACCCGCTACAACCTGCCCTTAGAGCGCCGCACGCAAACGCTGCCTGAGGAAGAGCCCGCGCTCCAACTGCTGCTGCTCTGCAGTACCGAGGCTGCCTGCGTCGTTAAGAAGATGTTCTCCTGCAGAGGACACGTCCTACCCAACCACTGCTGCAGCCTTCAACCAGGGCGCTTAAAGCTTTTATTAGTAGGTAATTTGGCAGATCGCAGACCTGAGCTACGTGACTCGGTGAAGTACTGTAAAACATCGCTTGCATTTTGTGACAAGGAAGCAAGAAGAGGTTACCCGGCTTCCCCCAAACCCACAGTAACGGGCTGGTGCTGGGTCTCAGAGCTTTTGCTGGGGCTCTTATCATCTGGCTGACAGGCGCGTGCCAGATACCGAGATATCTGTGCTCGCAGCTGCCTCTCAAGTCAGCGCGATTGGGAAAGGGGTGAAAGGCGTTTTCTTTTGGCTACTTTTTACAGCACCTATTTTAGTTGAGGCGTTTAGGGGATTCTTTTGTCCCCAGAACCCCTCCACCCCTTTCCATTCCTCCCTTCTTGGCCTAAACTGCACCCACGACCTCAGATTTTCTCAGGAGAAAGCACTGCCTTTCGGCACCGGTCTGTGCAGCACCACTAAAACACCCTCGGGCAGGTAAAAGCTCTTCTAGAAGAGCCCATTCAGGGACCTGCTCAGCCCCAGGAGGACCAGAGGCTGCGCTCTAGTCT
This sequence comes from Anhinga rufa, assembly GCA_013400875.1. NCBI lineage: Eukaryota > Metazoa > Chordata > Aves > Suliformes > Anhingidae > Anhinga > Anhinga rufa. Next base: position 43,966 of record VZTV01073626.1, on the reverse strand, counting down.
GACACTTCTCTTTGGGACAGACCTTCCAGTCTGTCCCTCGCAAATGAAGTGGAAACCGTGGCAGCGCACACGCTGACCCCCGGCCTCGAGGATCCTGCTGCATCGGATCTGATCGGAGGGTTGGGGCTAGACTTTCCCCTTGCTGGCAGGAGCCTGCAGTGGCAGTCCCAGCAAGAGACCATTCTCTAACCCGGAGTTTCCCCCTCTCTCTTCTCTGTGCCTGAGACACCGTCACCCCTTGGCTCCTCTGCTCTGAAGAGGCGGCTGTTGTGGCTGTAGGTAACAGCCTCAAGCGAGGAGGCTGTAAGGGTGGGGGGGTCCATGTGGTGCCAGCCCCAGGTGGAAGGCAGGAAAAGACACAGAAACCTAAGCCCCCGCATGCCTGCCTTTGCAAACCAGTCAGTCCAGAGCAGAAGCAACAGAACAGCTCCTCTTTCATCCTTACACAAGGTGCTTTTGCTGCTTTCAGGAGCATCTGTGCTCTGCCTTGCATCAGAAGGATCGGGTTCCTTCTGAAGACAGGCCTAAGGGGGCACGTGTAAAACCACATTTAAGGTGTCGGGATAGAAATTTCTACAAGCTGGGGTTTTCTGAGGTGAAAACATGCCCCATGCAGGAGGACAACTTATCTCTCACCCTGAGAGGACGAATCACCTCCTCGAAACAAGCAGCTTAAATAGTTACTTCACTACTTGTGTATTATGTATTTGGTTCCTTAATCTCTACTTACGTGTACATCACACATGTAAAATCTGTTACTGCCTTTACCAGTGTGGTTTGTTATTGTACAGTAACAGTATAAACCACATTCATTTGTAGGAAAACATCAAGACATCAGATGTTAGAATTTGGAAAGCTTTAAATAATACCTCTTTCCAAGAAAGGGCGCCCTCACATGCTGAGATTAAGACCAGGGTGTCTTAATCATGCTAGGCCTGACGTGACAGGTTTTTTCCAGCCCCCACCACCTTTCAAATAGTTTCTGTTGGGCAGAGCAGTCTGCTTCTCCGAGGAGGGTCACAACCAGGAACAACAAGGCAGACGTTTCATGAGTTTATACGTAATAAATAAATTTTTATTTAAAAATACGCTCTCATTTATTCACAGTTTCAAGTCTGAAAAAGATAATACTATTCTTGATCAATTCAAACAGCTAAAACCATTCACTTCCTCGGGTAAATGAAATCCCAGTGATGGATAATAGTTGCAGTCTTGCATCAAGGCAGGAAAGGCACACGTTTTTGTGCAGGATCGCAACTGTAATAAAAGTAGTGCGTCCGTCTGTCCACAGAGTCAACAGAAGTTTCCTCGTACGACTTCAGTTCAGGTTACTGGGTGGAGTGTCCCAACGAAGCCACATTACAAAGTGTATTCCGTTAAATATCAACCCAGAGCAACTGTGAGATTACATTTTTACACAAAACATTTCTATCACCGCAAAGCCCATTACATGTAAGAGAAAAAAAATCATTGAATTCTCCAACATAAGAAATTGTTACATTTATATCCACAACCCCAAACTGGTGTTTCCAACCAAGAAAGGCCGGTAACGAACCGCTGCAGAGCTACCGCAGGGTGAGAGGAATTCCTGTTCTTCCCAGATGGGCGACGTCAACGCCTTCAATCCCTACAAGCATCCCCTGGGAAGACCGCTGCCGCTCCCACGCGCAGCAAGGCGCCGCTCCTGCTGGCTTGCAGCGCTGCAGTCACTGAGCTCCTCCGTCGCCGGCTCCGCTGTTTTGGGTCAGCTGCCCCAGTAAATTTAAGACGACCTCTATTCGCTCCACCAGAGTCGTACTTCTGTTAGCAGTTGCGCGCAACAGCAGGGAGTAAACGTGCTTGTTTGTTTTAAGAACAGCTTCTTCTTCATTAATACCCCTAAAAAGAAAGCAGATAATACAGACTATTAACCTGAGCGCACCGTTTTATTCTGCAAGTTACCCAAACAATTATTAAACGCCACCCCTGAGGACTATCCCTGTGGAACCGGCGGCCGGGTGCGATTTCCTTCGCCCCTCCTGGTGATACCGCGGGAGGGGGCAGGCATTCCCATTCTTATTTCGCTCCAGTCCGGCCATTTCATTAACTCATGGTCCCAAGTCACATCGTAAACCCTCCAAAACGCACGTCTCCGTGCCAAAACTCGGTGCTTTTGCCCAAGTTCGTGCCCGAGCCGATGACACCAGGTGTGAACGGACGCCTGCACGCTCGGGAGAGGAGAGGCTCCCTCTGCTGCCGTACCAGCGCCTGCCCTTACTCTCCCTCAAAACCCCTACGGACGTGACTTGCCCCTTCCAGGCTGAAGCCTGCGATCGCCCTCATCCTCTCAATTCCAGACACCCGAGCTGCTGCCCTCCGACAGAGACTCTTCCAAGCTCAACACCTCTACGCAGGAGCTCTCCCTCATCGCCAGGCCGCAGCCTCTAAGCTCCCGCCGACTTTCTCCAGTTGACAAATACCATTTTAAGTCACTTATAACACACGGCTTGCTTCAGCACTGCCACCCTCCCCTTCGCCACCCTGCTCCGCTACATTTCATGTCCAAGCCTAATAAATAAGCGACCCAAACTAGAGAAAAAAATAAAAAATGCTGCCATTGATATTATAAATAAATTGAGCAGGTACATGTGCAAGCAGCAGTGAGTTTAATTGCAAATGCTTTGGGAATTACCAAGGAATGGTGAAGCAAATTAAATTCTTAACACTTGGCAGAAAACAGACAGGCTTATGTATTAAACAGAACAGGTAAGTCAATAAAAAGCCACTGAAATGCAAAGTATTTCCAGGATAAGTTACAAGAATTCCCAGAACGAAGTATTCCTTTCAATGACTTCTTTCCCCTGATTTACATCACCAAGTTCAGTTACGCTTCCACATTTCTCTTTTAGAGGGTAAAACTCCAATTTCACCCAGTTTTATCGCTACTCTGCAAGTTTCACTGTCAAACCATTTTACCACGTTCTCCTGCTCTCTGCCAAAGCACATCCGAGACCCTGGAACAGCATTTGCGAGCTCCGGTTTCCTCCCTTTTCGGCCTGTTATTAAAACCGACGGCAGACGTCGCCTCCCCCCTCTGCAAAGCCCAGCTGAGGAAGTGCACACAAGGTGTACGCGAAGCACCAGAAAGGCTGAGCGAAAGGCAGTTTTAAGCTTAGCCTCAATCCACCGCTGTTCACAATTCCCCGCGCTCCCCAGTACTGGAGCTGTACCGACGGTCCCACGCAGTGACCTGACAGAAACCCCCATTCGAGGGAGACAACGATGAGAAAGGGAACTGGGGGGGGACGGACACCCCAAAACAAACCCCCAAGAGTTTGTTTTACAACACTTACCCACATTATGAGCTAACAGAACTAGAACGATTTACTGTTACCCAGGCATCTGGTTGGTTGCGTACAAATTGTACTTTAATCGTCTGCATTTCACATATTCAGGTTGCCACCTTGTGGAAGCTCGTTTTTAGAGCGAGAGCACCGAGCGATGCACCTAAACCACTGCTAAGAAAGCACAGGGGCTTGCTTCCCGTCTGGGATTTACCAGCCTCCCCCTATCAGCAGGCGCTTACTGCGCAGAATGAACTCGTTTCACAGTTTACTTTTAGCAAAACAGCGCTTGCATCAGCGGTGCTTCGTTCTGGAGAGCTATTAGCACAGCTTCCAGCAATAAAAGAATTCTCTAGAACTATATACTAGAACTAATGCCACGTTTTCATAAGTTACCTTTATATTGCATTAGAAACAGCAACAATAGGCTGCTGTGGCGTCTGCAAGCCCGCACGTTTGCTGCTGAGGGAATAAAAGGTATTTTCTGGATCCCAAAAGCAACACCACTCACGGTCAAATCTAACCAAGAGAAGCCAACCGCGCTGTAAGGAACGACCTTACAGCCGCAGCGAATCCCAGCACCGCTCCAAGGTCAACACAACAAAGAGGAGCCACAGTTGGGCCGAGTCCCACCAGCAAGACCAAGATTATTTCTTCACTGGCATTAAAGAGCTCTAACGCCAGTGAGTATCTCCCCCATACCCATCCCTCTCTATTTACAGCAACACTGACGTGCCTACATTTATGCTCAAGTATTTTGCTTGCTAAACTGCGCTGTCTCCGATCTATCTGATCACCAAGATATATCAAAAGACCAGCCGTACACAGCAGTTTCTCCCCCACAAACTTCCAGGTGCTCTGTCACAGACGAAGACAAAGGACACCGTATCCATGCACCTTGTTCCCAGAGCAAACACTTTGATTAAAAAGCCAAGACAACGAGAAGCGTGCCAGCGAAGTTACGGCAGTACAAGGGAATCTGCTTTGTGCGAGAGTTCACACTATGAAGGACATCGGATTTATATTCCCTAAAGGATGAGGCAGATATCACAGGGCATAACAAAGCATCGGCATTGCTGTACCGTGCATTTCAGACGATGATTACAACCTATTATTCTCCCACTGAATATAGCCATTCACAAGTCTGATTTTTCTGTCCTCACTTATACCTGGACTGCTCTCAGGAAAGAGGAGAGAAAAAAACAGCCTGAACACCCTCAGTAAAGGTGTTTCTCAGCTATTCCCTCAGGTACACACAGAAACACAGAAGACATGCGATATTGAGACAATCAAGGCGTATCTTGGCTCCTTCTCCACACAGAAGAGCCGCCTCCATAAAAGAGGAAAGCATCACATGTCTTTGCATGCTTAAGAGTACGGCGGATGGCTTTATGGAGGAGAACCACATCGACACACGCACATCAAGGGCCAACTCACCCAATTTTTTTTTTGGTTGAAGTTAACAGTTTAATGGATTGGAGAAGAAGGAACGACATTCTGGACTCAAAAATACTAAGCAGTTTCAATACTTCTTCTTTGTTAAGGCCAGCAGAGGAATCATTAGGTGACGTGTTCTCAGCACTACTTTTATCCTTGCTTATCTACAAGAGGAGAAAGAGAACAAAACCCATTTTGCCGAACTCCACCAGATAAACGCCCCGTAGTTAAGCCAGACAACCACACAGGCACGCTGGGTTACTCTTCACAGGAGCGGTACCAACATCCCAACGGCTGTGACACCCTCTTTGTGAGGCTACAGCTCATATCCACGCTGTACACAAGTTACGCTGACTGCCTATGCTGTGCATGTATATATATGCACTGTATGACTCTCTCTCTATATATATATATATATAGTAAAAAATATCAGGAAAACATGGACTTGACTACTCAATCTATTGCTCAAATTGTCAGCAAGGGATGAACGTGTGTCAGCATATATAGCAAGCAATCATTTCTTTAGGCATCAAGAACCTATTGACACTAGCTACAGATAACCTTCCACATTTTAAATATATCATACAGGGAGAATTCTCTTTTTTATCGTACATACATTCTTAAGACTTTTAAGGGATAATACGAAGTCGCACAGAACCCCATTATTCGGTCGATCAGCACACATCCTCCTACAGACATGCTTTAATCCACCTCTGGATGAAAGGTTTGTTCTAGAGTAAATTTTTTTCTTATCCACTCCCACAGGTTCAAACCCTGCCCGCGCTACTGAAGCGACCAGCTCTACTGGAAAGTAACCACGCAGTCTCTTAGTTGCCAAACGGCCAGTGTTACGTGGATGCAAAAGATACAACGGAGCAGTAATCAGACCACTTGACTGCCGTTTACCTGTTCGCTTTCTGCCACAAGCTCTTTTCTGAGGAGCTGGAATGCACTCTTGGTTTTTGCCATTATATCCAGGGCCCCAAACAAAGTCTTTAATTTCCCAGCACTGCTGTTCTGACCTAAAAAAAAGTAAATATCAAGGATGCAAATGGCTTGTATTATGGATTGCACTTTTTCTTCAACCCAAAGATTTCAAGAGTTCCCACAAGAAAACCATGTACTGTCCTAGTCAACTGAAAACCAGTAAGAGAAAAATGTCTCTTCTCTCTTCAACAAGATTCTATTCTGCGAAGCCGATTACTCCTGCTCTTATATATAAAGTTATCTAAAAATGAAATTAAATAGGTGTCATGGTTGTAGCTGGGATAGTTAATTTTCTTCACTGTAGCTAGTACAGTGCTGTGCTTTAATACGAGAATAACACCGATAACACAGTGATGTTTTGGTTGTTGCTGGGCAGTGCTGAACTAGTCAAGGACTTTTCCAGCCTCCCATGCTCTGCCGGGTGCACAAGAAGCCGGGAGGGGAGGGGGCACAGCCAGGACAGCTGATTCAAACTGGCCAAAGGGATATTTCATATCATATGGCGTCATCCCAGTATATTAACTGGGGGGAGTTGGCTGGGGCGGGCAGCAATCGCGGCTCGGGGACTGGCAGTGTTGGTCAGCAGATGGTGAGCGGTTGCATCACTTGTGGGGTTTTTTTGTTTGGTTGGTTTTGTGGGTTTTGTTTGGGGTTTGTTTGTTTGTTTTTTCTTCTTTGGGCTTCATTTCTCTCACTCAATTTTTTTTAATTATATTATCATAATCATCATCATCATTATCATCACCATTACTACTATTACTATTTTAATTATTAAACTGTTCTTATCTCAACCCACGAGTTTTCTTGCTTTTGCTCTCCGGATTCTCTCCCTCATCCCACAGGGGTGGGGGCAGTGAGCGAGCAGCCACGTGGGGCTGAGTTGCTGACTGGGGCTGAACCACGACAACAGGTAAAGGCAGTTTGGAAGGCGGTTGTAGGAAGACAGAGCTAGACTTACTCGCCATCTGGAATTCCGCAAATGCTACTCTTTCCAGCTGCACACGAAGGAACTCACAGGGTGCATCCTTCAAGAGCTGGAAGAGTCGTACTGCTTTACTATAATGAAGATCAGCAAGTACACGGTGTTGTTTCCTCAAATGTTCATCACCAACCTGCGCTCAAAGTAGGGCACATAGTAAATCCCAGACAATTTGTATGCTCGTGAGGTAACAGTTCGGAAAAAACCTGCTTACGGACTACCAACAATCGTTCCCCGGCTCATTTCGTAAGGGTTCACCTAAATGTCTGCACATCTCTGGAATACTCACCAGCCCGCCATCTCTGAAGCTACTGTAATTTCATAGCTGATGCTAACAAATTCACATCAAGTAGAACTAAGTTAATCATAAAGAATAAGAATTGGAAAAAAAAAATCAGAAAGCAACACACAAGTCTACAGGAAGGCTTTAATAAATCACATGCTAACGATCTAGCAGAAGGCTGCCTGCTTAAGTATCGGAAGAGTGGCTTGGGAGCAAAACCAAACCAAAGAAAATATTTATCATCAGTGGCTTCTGTTACAAGAGCACAGAACTGCTTGGAACAGAGCCATAAAGCTCCGTGCACTCTGTAACAGACAGACTGCTCTTAGAACTATTTCACGGTGATTTGCAAATAAACCGCCTCACATTTCTTTGGTTAAATCATTTGAATAAATACTTCTCCCTCTACCTGTGGTTGGGATATATCTGCCTCCGCACACCCTGGGCACGTTAAGTACGGAACCTACACAGGAAACCAAACCAGTCTGTACTAATACCTGGTTTCTCAGGCAACTGTGGTACATTGAGGCAAGCCTGTGGTGGATGGTTGCAGCCCGATATTGGCAGAGAGGCTGTCGCGCAGACACTGTATCAACATCACAATATTTCAAGGACTTCATCATGGCTTCACTGACTTCCTTCTCTATCTGCAAGATAAAACAAGATGATGTAGTGTGGTTCCTTTGAAACTAGAACGGCACTATGTGCAAGCGGAAGGGTTAAACCTCTGTTTGTGGCACTACCTTTTCATTAAGCGAAGCCTTAAAAAATGCAAGTGACCGAACATTTTATGGTTTGCAACAACTACTTCACAGAAGTTTTTTCAATCCGATAAAGGTTTACAAGGTATTCCAATATCAATTTTGCTCACTCTTTAGTTTTGCAGGAAGACAATAGCTTATTTTACTAGATGGTGTCACAAATGCTCTTCATTACCTGTTCCTGAGCCTTTCGAGAGAGTGGAGCGTAATCCTGCTGTAGCGTTGCCATAGTGAAATACGTAGTAGAGAGCTCCCAGTTAACAGAATCCCAAACAGCTGGATGCACATCTCTCTTACCCAGTGATCTTAATGCCTTCAGATAGTAGTCAATAGCCTACAGATTATAAAGTAATACATGCACATGGTTACTGGTTTCGTCGTTCTCAAGGAAGCATTCAAAAATAATCTGTCTGAGACTTCTTCGGGCTTTTCCTTCTACCCGTTTTGGTCTTAACTTCAACCCCCGACCGTTCTGTCTCCCTTATGTGTGGAATTGCAGTCTGCTGAACCCCAAGATCTGAATGTCACAGCACTTCACATAGCGGAGCAATGGAATCAAACCTCGGCACCACCACCAAAGTCTATACAGCAAGGATTAGGATAATAGGAAAGCAGGAGAGGCATCCCAAGTTACTACATCAAGACTTGCAGATATTTACAAAGATATTCACAAATATTCTATAGTAAAAGGCATACTAGGGTATGGGACATTCTAAAAATAACATTACCTTATTATAATAAAGGGCCTCTTCTGGGGAAAACTCTCTTTTGAGGTCACCTTCAGTCGCACAGTGCGCTTGAGCACAAATTCGCATCAGCCTTCCCGTGTTGCACAGCAGAAGAGCAGCATTGGTCGCATCGTCAATTGACTCAAAATTCTGAATTCCTTCTTCGAAGCAAGAGAAGCTCTTCTTCCAGAGTTGCTGCTCTGTCGTCGATACGTTTTTACTCACTAGGGTTAAGACACAAGGCGTACCATCTCATCCCAGTTCTTGAAAAATACTGAACAAACATTTCCATTATATTCTTTTCCTCATAAGTGACCTTTTAGAATTTAAGGGTGGCAAATGATTCTGAAGACTTAATTCATTGAAAATACTCTTAAGAAAACCTCAAACATATAAAAGCCTCAATCCCTGAAGTCCATTATTTCACATACTATGGTTTCTAAAGAATTGTGATGACACCATGCACAAAACCCAGGGGAAGTTAACAGGCCAGAACACTTTTTCCCCCCACAATAATATTCAGGGTATTGCAGTTTCATACTATAAAGTTATAGAAGTAACAAGTAAAAAGTGACTTTCACAGACAAGTGAGGTTCAGTATTTGAGCTCTGACTTCAGCTAAACGGCAGTTCTGCAAAAACATGGAGACTATGAAAAATTACAACGTTAAAAGTCAAAATCCAAAATCCTTCAAATGTTAATTGGACAATGGTCACAGGAAATGGCTGGTATTTGGGAGACTGGAGCTGTTCACATTAAACTAGAACAAATTAGATGCTGGTGATTCATATAAAACTCTTACTTGTAGATGGGGCATTACTGGTTTTGCTTTCAAAAACAAAAGCCCACCAAACACCTCACCCTACAAAGAAGCTGAGGCAACCTCCGTTTCCTCAAGAAACCAAAACACCAAAAGCACCAAAACCAAAAAAACACCAAACCAACCCCCCCAACCCCCCGCAAACTAAACCAGAAGCAAAGCTTCCAAGGCTTTACTTACCAAAAAATGAATAGGCTGACTTCACTAAAACTATTTGTATGTTTAAATTAAGCTTATGCTTGTTAACACTGAGCTAAACCAAAACACATCGAGACATGCCCTCCCTTTTATAACAGAGTTGGCTTAAGCTTTCCATAACGTGTTTCTGAGGGCATTCTACCCACTTCAAAAGAATCTCTCCAAAGCTCTGCATGCCATTATTCAGTTTAGGCTCAAGTGAGTACAGCGTACAAGCCCCAGTAATCTATTGTAGACAAATATTTACAATGGACATTACAGTTATAGAACATCAACTACAGAAAAGTATTTACTATGAAGTTTTTTAAATGTCTTCTTTCCAATCAGAAATACTCAAAGATTTCTCACACTGCTGGTGAACACGATCATTGTTGTAGCTCCGTGAAATAGTAAGAAGTGGAAAAAAGAATACTTGCCCACTCGCTCCGTCTGCACTGCAGCAGCCTGGTTCATGTAAAACACTCCAATTTCGTTCCGGATATTACCCATCCTCTTTAGCACCTGTATATGCTGCTCTGGATTTTGGTTTTTTAAATTACTGAAAAGTAAAATTTCATAAGCTGCTTCGTAACATTTACAGCTGACGGAAAGTTGGCATTCCAAGTCTGTAGACAAGTCAGTAGCCCAGGCAAACACTAGAAAACAAAATGCAAAGCCTGCAGGTCAAACAGTTTTTCTAAACAAACTTAAGCCCGCAATGGGCATCATTTTGGGCGTTCTCCTCTAGACTAAGCATAGGACCTGCGTCAACAATCCCACAGTTTCTACAGATAAGCACAATTTACCCATTACTTAAACAATTACTGTCTTTAGTTATTTTACAGCTTCAGGCACATCATACAATATCTTGACAACCTCCTTATGTACAACAGGCACAATAAGCTTCCTCTGAAGAAAACAGAACTGAAGCGTAATAAACCCTCTTCCAGAAATTACATTAGTGCATGGTTTTGCAGAAGCACAATGAAATTACTTATGTTTACCATATAACTGATTTATGACAGTTATATCAGTATCATACCTTGGCACCTGGATTCTCTGTGAAGACTGTGTAATATTTCCTGATCTTCTTTTGTCTGGTAATTATATTCTTCAAGATATGCCGCTCTGTTGTTTGCATTCTGAGCAAGCATTAATTGGATATCTCCACAAAGGGTTAAACACTGACAGAGAAATACTAATACTTCAGGAAGCATGCTGGCGCAGAGACAACAGTAGGTATCTGTTAGAAAAAAATTGCCGTGATGAGGGAGTGGGAAAGAAAAGAATTAAGCATCAGAAGGTTTGACACATACTGACAATATAATTGGTTTTTATGTTACCTGTCACACTTATTCTCTGTATGCAGACAACACATGTTCTTCTAAGAACTAACCTACTTTAAAGCCGTAGTTGCTCTACACAGCTGAGTTTCAAAAGAGCAACTATGTTGTTCAAGATGAGGAGTGAATCTGGTAACTACAAATGCTAATCTCAGATTTGACTAAAGGAAAACTGACTTTCTACAGATTAACTCAAGTGAGAGAGAGCCTGAAAATTAATTTCCAAATGGTAGTTTAAACTTGATTCTCAAGTCTTTAAAAGACTGACAGCTCAAGAATGCTTTGAGTTACTGATAGGCATATTGATCCTTTGTGTTAAGATCAAGCCTCCCCCTGCCCCAAGCCCTACAAATACAGAAGCAAAACCGCAGCACTACAGCACTAAGCGAATGGCATTTTCTGATTATTCTCATTACTGTAGTAATATTCTAAACAGCCTGATTTTACTTCCTTCATTTTCCTCAGTAATACATGAAGATGTATTTCATTTTAGAGGAGCACCCAATTCAGCGGATGAAGAAGTTTGGTAGTTCTGAAAGTCAGGAATATTTTTGAATGAAATGGGAACCACCAGGCATTTCCAGGCAAAACACATCTGCTTGCAGCGAAAGCGCTTAGACCACAGAATACTATCTTGGTCTTGGTCCCAGGACCAACTCTCCTAATTTCAAGTGCTCTGAAGTTCCAAATTTGCACTCTAAGTTTCCCAATGTGTCAAAATGGGAGCACTTTTCTACCAAACAGGGACAAGAGTTATTCTTACTACAGACTTCCCTCCTGAAGAGTGAGCTAGACACTTAGTTTAACTTGACACACGGTTGTCAGACTTGTCACTGCATGCCACTAGGCTAAATCATGCCCAAGAGAAGTATTCCATATCATGAAAGTTATCTACAGGCAATGGTACAGATGACAAATACATTCTAGCAACTTACCGTGGCACTGTAAAGCCAGCTTGATGTATCGCAATGCTCTCCCATATTTCTGTAGAATCATAGCAGCTTCGGATAGGACATAATAAGCCTTTGATGATTTCAGAATGAGCTGGAGTTTCATTTTATATTGCCACGATCCAGGAATCATTCCTGACTGACTAGAATGCTTACCCTTCTGAAACGAGCCCACTGTAATGCAAACAGAACCTCATCAGTAAATCTCATCTCCATAACATATGCCAGAGGTTGAACATAACTTCATCAGTATACAGACAGAATGTAAATTGCCTTATTACAGCTCTGCAGAAGTAGAGTTATGCCAACTTGTCTGCCACCACATTTTTCATCTGCAAAATGGACCCAATACTTGGAACTTTTCCACGTCCTCCACCTGACAGTGGGATGCTCAAATACAGCAAGCGCAGCGACAGTGCAGCTAACCTCTCACACTTAAACAACTTTTGAAATACAGGTGCAGCGGCCAAGACTATTCTGTTAGGCAGCAGTAGAAAGGAATAGGAGAGCCACAGGCATAATTTGTCATGTTCACCGCCAAATCCTTAGGATATACGCTCTGTTTCTGCATGAACGGTCTCAAAGCAAGAAAGCCTCCATTTGTGAGTTTAGCCTCTGGCACAGAAGGAACCAGATAACCTGATCCTTCCCGAAGGAAATCCAAGGTCTTTCTCACACTACTTTCAAGACATCCTCAGCATAAGATTATGAAGGTTCCTTCTTTGATGCCACAGTGGTTGTGGAAC
>VZTV01073626.1:13386-31406 GCA_013400875.1 Anhinga rufa | reverse complement strand
GACTTTAGGTATACCGAAGACAGAATTTTGTCTCAACAATATTTGTACACAGAAATGAGTCTCTTGCTTACATGTGAGCCTACAAGGCCTGACTTGCAAGCCCCACTACCTTTAGTAAGTTCTAGAAAAACTACACATTTGTGTTAGGACAAAGACAGATCTAATGCAGTAACACCTCATGCAGTTAAAGACACAAAATGCACATATACTCTAGCTATACTATTCAGAAGTTCTTCTCTTCAAGAATTAAGAGCACTTACCCTTATTATATGTCTGTAAACATACACATGTAGCAGAGAACTACGTAATTTGCATCACAGAAACCAAACCGACCCACATACTGGAGAAGCAAAAAGCTTCTCCCTTGTTTGAATGTTTGAACTATTTTCCTCTAGGCTGAATTTAATCCTCATGACCTAAACAAGTAACACCATTGCTACTTCAGGGAAGAACTCCAGCACAGCTCAAAAAAAAAAATAAAAAAAAAAATCAAGCAAAATATTTTTTTCTGATCTGTGTGATATTTCTCTCCCACATCCCCCAGGAAACACTTGTTTCTAAACAGAAAAAGTTAACATGCGAACATCCTTCTTGCCAGCTGGCAAGCAGTTGCAATGTGTCACCAGTTCCAAATTGTGAAGGCAGAAGACAAGAGCCTGGCTGCAGGAGAGCTGAAATAAGCACGCTCTTCTTGCTGAGCTGACCTAGGTAAAATTTCTCAGTAGATCTTGGTAAAAGTTAGTCTCACAGTCCATATTAACAGTACTGTGCAGAATTTATGCAAGCTCCACACAGTAACTTTCTGCTGGAGGTGTTAAATTCTGTGGTCACACGTCTGATAAAAACTAAGTAAGCGTACATCTCTACGCTATTGACATTCAAGAGACAATCATGAAATTGGAAGAGAAACATGAGAACACTTAAATGAATAACTCAAAACAGAACTTGCTTATTATTTAGAGATCTTCAAAGGGCGAAGGGAGGGAAAAGGAAAGAATGAAGAACTGTAAAAATATGCAAGACTTAAAATTTCTTTCTGGGTTATGCTTACAGGGCTTCTTGCCCTGCAGAGAACTCCACTACTTTCAGTCTTTACCTTTTTATGGCACTCCAGAGAAAAATAAGAGACTGACTCTAGTCTGAAAGTTCTAGAGTTTGAGTATTTACAAAATCTTTTATTTGCTGCTTCCTTCCACAACTGTAGAGGTACAAGGAAAAAAACCTAAATCCTAGTTGATGTTTTATATTAATTTCAGCAGCAAGCATAATGTAGGAGAAAAACCTGCCAGAAGAAAGTTCTTCCACAAAACTTCCAAGTCACAAAGAAAGAATGTAGACTGTTTTAAAAACAACCCACAGAATTTATGGTGCTCCACATACCAAACCCCAAAATACTAAGCCCTTATCTGCAAGCCACATCTAAATAGGGTCCAGTAAAATTATGTGTTTACTAATAAAAGATGCTTTGAAATGCAAAGTATCCCAAATGAGCTATTCTTTTCATATTTAAGAAGGAACAGACTGTTCTCTGATTTTTGGTATACTACTGTTGCTTATGCAACAGTGTAATTAGTGACTTATAAGTACACTGCTTTGACAATCAAAATAAAGTAGCAGCAGTTTGTGTTGGCACTGGAAAGGTCTTATTTGCACAACAATACAACTTACTTTTGTCTAGAAATAACGCCATCTGCTTTTCCAGACACTCAGGACCACCACTGGTGGATTCATCTTCGTATTTCAACGGGATTGGTGTGCTGGGGTCAGCTGCAGGAAGGTCACCCTCTTTTTTAACACTGCTGTCAACGGACTTCAAGCCCTGCAAGAAGAAATTATTTAATTCACCTTGAAAGCAATGTTTAGTAAATACAGAATACATCAATAATTGGGTACTAGGTGAAACATCATTAGAAAGTTGACGGTAAACTTACCTCCAGGACATAGTTGAGCACTAGCCTGCAGCGCTCCTCAGTGCCATGGCAGACTGGAAATGCACAACTAGGCTTCATTGAAGGGGGCAGCAGGGAAGGAATAAGAAGAGAATAAGTGTTCAACATATGAAATGTCAAAATTACTGGCTAGAAGATGCAAATGGGAGATAGCGTTCAGAAAACCTCTTAATGCAACATCTGAACTCTCGAGTGTCACAGTATTTCCTTTATCTCAGTGAACAATTCATATACGTGGTCATCTACACTTGGTCTCTCCTGGTAATGCCAAAGACAATGCAAAGAGGAGAAGAGACTACTCTGTTCCTTAACAGTGATTACAAGAGCATCCTCAGATGCTCTGCAATGCAGACCCGGGAAGATAAGCAGATTCAATACTATAGAGAAATTGTTTCTTCAGCCTATACATCAAAGCTGCACTTTCATCACCTCTGAACAACTCAATGCCTTGGGGTTCTTTTTGGTTTTACGTGTGTTCTTCTGGAGTAGAAGGGGGAGAAGAAAGGGGAAATTGAGTGCTTCTGCACCTGTACAAGTTGTACAAGTTGTTGTATTTTCAGCTGATGGACCTCACAGTATTAGAAATTAAGACAGAAATAAGAGTCACAAATTTTTTAAAGAAATCTTGGTCTTTGCTACTCAGCACAGAGGTTGGTCAAAAGATAAACCTTTTCTCCCTAATCATATCCCTATGTAGGTAAGACAAGTGAAATACCAAAAAAGTAAAATGCTATGAACAGTTTCTTCACTGATCTTCCTGTTTCTCATATTCCTCTATTCTGTTTCAATAACAATACACAGAAAGTGTGATGAGGGTAGCAGTATTACACTTCTGCTGATTCATTTATGAAACACACGTATGTCAATGAAGTTTCAGGAACACTGTGGTTATGCACCCAGCTGTCCCCTTGGACACGACATGTACACATGGGCAGAGCAAAGCTACGTCTTTTTTTCAAGTTAACTATACCCAAAATTTCAAGGAAATCAAATTGTTGTATTCTGACCAGTTACCTTGGAAAGACAAATCAAAGAGGGAAACCAAATACTAACTCTGTGGATGCGAAGTAGCTGATGCTCCCAGAAAAAAAACCAAGCAGTATTTTTTCTGGAGTAATATTAACAAGATACCTTAGGTACCCACACAAACTCGTGGTCATCTACAGCTCTTACACATGGCCAGTTGGCAATATTTTCTTTACTGCCATGACAGGAATAACTTTTCTGTAGCCAGCTGTGCAAAATCATGCCATAAAGGACACATGCATGACGGTAGGGGAAAAATCTACATTAAACCTGCTATACTGTAAAATTCCTAGACCTGATATTTTATGGGCAGCTCATGAAAAGCTTCTTTCCCCACAATCTTATTCTTCAGTCAACCTGAAGACAGAACCAACAGGTAACTGAATTTCAATAACAAACCTCGCTACATGAACTGCATCTCAAGAAAATCCGTAAAAATCCACAACATCCACTTACACGTATTCGATGAACAGACTTGTACTTCTCTGGTACTGATAACTCTCCAACAGATTTGATTATAGCCACTGCTTTATTGTCATCTGGTGGATCAGAACTGTTGCTGTAAGAGCCATTTTCATCACTGTCTGGCATTTCTTCTTCTTCCTCGCTATAACTTTCATCAGAATTTCCATTTATAGGGAAGTCTGTACTGTCTTCTTTTTTAGGTTCATCCAACTGGAAAAGCTCCGATAACATGTAGTTTGCTGAAGCAATGATCTTTTTAAAGAGAAAAAAATTAGAGATTTTCAAGTTACATTTTTCTTTTGAAAGGCAACATAACATAATTTATGTTAGAATAAGGAGCAAACAGTACGTGCAAGTAGGTATTTGATAACCTGTAAATACAGCCTGTACACACACACTGTATGACCATATGTTTGAGCACTGAATTTTTAACAGTATTTAAGAAACAAATCACTGCAGACAATGTGTTGTCAGCTATCCGTATATGTGCATGCGACCCCTGCAATCAAGCTCGCCCACACTTGGTTTCACCCCCCACCCTGCAGAACAGGAGATGAAGACCTTGTAAGTGAGAAGGTCAAGGTAAAAATGGGAATACAGGCCACCTCAGCCCAAGACAGCTTTGGTTTTTTTTTTTCTTAAAAGAAAAATAAATAAATAAGGGCAGCTCTTGATTACCCTATTTCCTTTTTTGAGCACCACCCTAAAAAACCCTTCCTGTTTGAGTCTTGAGTTTTACAGATTGTCTCCATCTGCAGCTACGCTGCCTTACAGAGAAGCTTCTACCTTCTCCAATTTTGTTCTAATGCAGGCAAGAAAGGTAAAATCTGCCGTAAGAAAAACACCAGCAGCTATCTTAGTTGATGGTAAGGAGGTATTTACCCTCTTTCTTCTCTGGACTGCTGTCACATGGAGAAAAATGAGGAAGTAATAAAAGCTATGTTCTGGCAGAGCTAAGCATTCGGGTCTGCATTTCAGTCCTTCCTGCTTTTTCCTTTTATTCATCTACATGCTTTAATATTATACACTGCCAGAGCTTCAAAATACATTGATGAATGAGGAGATACTGGGTATCAGCGATTAAAAGCCACCCTGTAGCAGCAGCAACATTCACAGTACTAAAAATTTAGAGCATGAAGAAATCAATTTCAACTTCAAGAACAAAACCTCCAAAATTGACAATCCATTAAGAAATTCAAATCGAAACTGAGAGGTCAAACGGGACACCAGGGCACAAGCACCATAGACGTGCAGAGGTAACTGTAGCTTGCTTTTTGTAGTGAGAAAGGAAATAACTCTACAATAAGTCAGGAGAAATACAACGCACACTGGTGATAGCCTAAAACAAGCAGCATTCTCCCCTGCTTCAGTTTGGTTTTATACAGAAATAAAAAGCCTTGAGGCAAGATGTTCCAAAGCTCAACCTCATTTCTTGCCCAACTGTACTATGCAGTCCTGTGCATGTCGCTCCATGACCTCCCTTCCTTCCACTCAGAGGGAGGAAACACAAATGCCTGGAAGTCAGCCTGGTCCAGCATCAGACTGTGCTCCAGAGCACTTCGACACTGGCGCCAAAGGCTAAGACAGCAAGGTGAGAAATATGTATATGCACTATAGGCATGTTATTATTATAGGCAGGTTAATATTATCATAGGCAGGTTATTTTGGAACCACAAACACACCTAACAATTAAGCCAGAAAGACCATTACAATAATAATCCTTACAATAAATAGAGCCCTTTTCTTTCTACCTCAAGTTTACTCGAAGGCTGAACTCTTGCTCAGACAGCTCTCACACTCCTGTCGTGAGAAATTTTGACACTAAGAGGTGAGTCGTCTGCTAAGAAATTTGGATCAGATCCCATTTAAAAAAAAACCTCATACACAACACATACGTGCCTTAAAGTGACCTGCTTTTGGGCACCTGGTCCCTGAACTGGAATGAGCAATTTTACATTAAGCGCTTAGACCCCACCTTAAATTACTGACTCTTGGGTAGCTCCAGGATTATGCAAACACTAAGTAACAGCATTCAGGCTTCAACTTTTGGATTTAGGCAATGTAAGAAGGACCTGACTGCCAAAAGACCTGCATTTTTGCTTCATGCACACACGGAGTGATTATGACAGGGCATAAATTCAAGAACACTTACAGTGAAATCTCTTGCTTTTGAGATGCCTTTCTCCACCCCCAATGCCAAGTGAGTGTTGGGTGAAGGACTTGCAGTTAACTTCCCTGAAATTCACCTTGGGGATATCAACTCCAGCATTTTATTTCCTCAACATTCGGAATATACAAAAGTGTCGAATGATTTCTAAAACGCAGAAATAGGGCAGGCAGGCTTCCCACCATCCTCTCTGACTGTTCAAAAGATATTATATTTACTGCCACTAAAGCCCGTTATTCAGGGCAGCACAGTGTCGTGGTTCAGCCCCAGTCAGCAACTCAGCACCACGCAGCTGCTCGCTCACTGCCCCCACCCCTGTGGGATGGGGGAGAGAATCCGGAGAGCAAAAGCAAGAAAACTTGTGGGTTGAGATAAGAACAGTTTAATATTAAAATAAAATAGTAATAATGGTAATGACAATAATAAATAATAATATAAAAAAGAAAACAAGAGAGAAATGAAGCCTGAAAAAAAAAAAACAAACCCAAAACTAAACCCCACAAGTGATGCAACCGCTCACCGCCCACTGACCAACGCTGCTGGTTCACGAGCCACGATTGCTGCCCGCCCCAGCCAACTCCCCCCAGTTAATATACTGGGCATGACGCCATATGATGTGGAATATCCCTTTGGCCAGTTTGGATCAGCTCCCTTGGCTGTGCCCCCTCCCCTCCCAGCTTCTTGTGCACCCGGCAGAGCACGGGAGGCTGGAAAAGTCCTTGACTAGTTCAGCACTACCCAGCAACAACCAAAACATCAGTGCGTTAGCGGTGTTATTCTCATACTAAGTCCAAAACACAGCACTGCACCAGCTACAGTGAAGAAAATTAACTCTATCCTAGCTAAAATGATGACACGTGGTTACCTACAGTTCCTGGTTCTTCCGGGTTCTGCTGGAGTCTAGCGAGATCGGACCAAAATACAGTCCAGCAGTTTCATAAAAAGCAGAATTGGGATACAAGTTCTCCACAGCAGTGATGCTATGTCATGTAAGCTTTGTTAAATAACTTCCCATCAGAACAGCGACCTTTTGGCATTAGATATTTGTCAGAATGGCCAACCAAACATTTTACACTTCTTGTGTACTTTTGGAGGACTTTTTGCAGAGGTGTTAAAAAAATATCCCGGAAAATTAGTTATTCTACCAGGCTGTTTTCTGAACCAATATACAACTGCTGAGAAGGCAAAGGAGGCCACCACTGTGCAGGAGCACAAATGCAATTAAACAGCTCAAATAAGCAGCCTCTCCTGTCCTATGAAAAAGTTACTTATGGAGTTAAAAATCCCATATAGGAAAGGGAAAAGGATTCAAGCCTGATCAAGTTTAGAAGAGAATAAAAACCAACTAGTAAAGTATGAGTATTACCTGTTCTAAAAGCTTGTAGGTCACAAGAGGCAAACAAGAGAAGGATTTTAGGCAAGGAAAAAAAAAAAATCATTTTCAAGAGCTTCTAGGGGGATTTGGAGAGCTTTCCACAACTTAAATAAGTGTCTTGTAGATTCTTTCTAAGTTAATATATGCCATGTCTCCTCTTGTAATCCATTTAAATTACAATTCAGATTTTTCACATCACATTTTTGGGATCAATTTTCAGTTGAAACCAGCTTAAATCTAGACCACTTCCATGTAAATTAAGTTATACTTAGGATTAGATTGCAGTTTTAGTATAGATATTTCTTTTTGAACTTCACAATGCGTTGCCTGTAAAATAGTAAAAGTGTTGCTACCATGTTAATGGAACATCGACTGCATAAAGCAGCTCCTGCCCAATCAACCTCCAAGCCTCCTGCAGTATCCCAGTTTACTGTTTTGGTTAAACACACCAATACTCCCTTATACAACTCTGAACCTACAGATTTCTCAGTTTAAGACAAGGAAGAGATCGTGAATAGACTCAAGTCAGTATTCCAGTGAGAAACCAGCACACTCATTATCTTCTGCAACTGTTTTTCTTGGAAAAGAACAGGAATCGAGAGTCTGGAATAAAGGAGGTCAATGCAGCTTCATCTCCTTTTCATTACTCTTCTTACTGCTTCTGAAAGCACAAAGCATCTCAAAGTACTGATAGCTAATACAATGGTCTGAAGAAAAGACCAGGAGTTTGAGGTTCTTTTTCTGACTCTCCCACCTACGACAGAACAGTCAAGGTTGGAAGGGATCTCTGGAGACTGTCTAGCCTACTGCCCTTGCTCAAAGCAGGCTGCTCAGGACCACATTCAGTCAGGCTTTGAGTGTCTCAAAGGATAGAGATGCTATAACCTCTCTGCTTGACCTGTCCCAACATTCAGCCACCTTCAGAATAAAAATGTTTTTTTCTTACATCCACATTTTACAAAGTCTAGCTGAGACCCGCTTCAGTGTCTGCACAGCTTCCAAACACAAAAGGGCTCTTTGGGAACAAGAGCAAAAGAGCAAATGTAATGACAAGTTCCTTTTTAGAGCAGGACAGGAGATTTGTGCAGCAATGAGGGTCAGAGAAGACTACTAATTAAAAAAATAGTCTGGGGTTTCTTTAAACATAAATCCATTTCTAAATTTCGAAATTTATTTAAATTCTCTCCACTGCAGAGGGAGGAGCAAGCACCACACAAAATATAACCAGGTGCATTATGGTGACAGCATTTCCCTTACATTTACACAAAGCTACAAGAGAACACTTAATTCTTACCTGAGGATGTCTGCCATTGTCCAGTAGCTTAAGACAATTAAGGAGCAACGTTCTGATAGTACCATAGTGCTTCTTGTTCTGGTTTTTCTTCAGCATCATATTGCAAGCAACTCTAAAAGTAAGTTAAAACAAAATAATAAATACCTGGATAATTTCTTTGTGCTAGAAGAAAAAAAGCTTTAAACAATACTGCCACTAACGTTGGTCTCCCAAACTTTATGACAGGTCTGCAAGACTTAGTAAGAGTGTAGTTTATATGGAGAAATGGTGAAAAGGAGAAAGTCTGTTTTGATTTAGCAGGTCTGAGGCTTACCAAGCTTATGTGTAAAAGAAGATTTTAATTTCATGCATTTTCATTTCATCGTAATTTTTGGTCTGTATTCTTAACAAATACAATTGTACCAAGAATTAAGTATTACAACAAAAGTTATAAACACTCACTTGTATAGAAGAATTGCCACTGGCATTGTAAAAGGATTTTGGTATTTGTCTTCTGTCTCCTCACAAAGGGTGGTTAGGTCATAGAGCTTTACTATATCGCTCCCACTTGCTGAAAGTTAAGACCTTTCATTAATCAACATGACATTAACATAATTCTTTTTAAATTGATCTAAATCTACTTACCCTTAAATAGCCAATAAGTATGTCCTTCTTTGGTGCAATTTGATTTCAGAAAAGATAAGATATTTTGAGCAATATCTTTTATCACTTTGGTAGAAAAATTAGAGTTTTCTAAATTGGGAATATCTTCGGTCTTGATCATTTCATATTTCTGCAAGGAACACATGTTAAAACTCAGGATTAGGAGGGTTTTCTGCCGCCTACCCCCCCAAAATCTATACATTGGTGTGTCTTATCTACTGCTAAAAGAAAAAAAAAAGGCCACTATTGTGATACAGTATCATGACAAATTGAGTTACTTTCTATGATTTACTTTAAGAGCATGCACATCTTGATTACACTACTCAATAAAAGTGTTAAAGAGGGCTCACTTCTATGACAAACACGGTAAAGGAGAACAAGAGGTGGAAAAAAAACCCAAACCATGCAACATCTAATTATTAAGTTAATGATACCTAGGCAGCCTAGTAAGCAACTATATCCCAGGTGCAACAGAAACTCAGCTGGCATGTGTGGTCTATTGTAAAATAGTAAATACAAAGGTTTAAAAAGCATGCATCTATCTTGGCAAGTGAACGCTACAGACTTTAAAAGACACAAGAAACTGATGCATTTCTGCTGCTACATTTTTTTATTTTTGCCTTCATTCATACATTGGGGAAAGCGTGAACCTTGCACACATGGAAGGGAGGAAAAAAAAAGAACACAGTATTTTTGCATGAGTTGCAAGCTGCGTAGATGCTTCTCATTCTGCAATCAAGGGTTCTTGCAATCTTTTTGTCAGAACAGTAAGATTAGAAAGAGATCTGTTACAACTGGAGCAATTTCAGGAACTGAAGAATGGATGAACTGGGCATAATGCAGAGAGACAGCCTTACCTGAACAATTCCATTAACATGAAAGCACATCACAAGCTCTGGTACATTGCATATTAGGTTGTCCAACCAATAGTCAATTCCTGTTAGCACATTTATTGGCTTGTTGTTATCCCTAAAACCAAACATTTCTAGTGTTATTTAAACATTTATTTACTCTTCAAAAAATATTAGGGATGTTTACTAATGGCATTTAGATTTAAGTGACCTGAGAGTAGATGGATACTAAAACAATTATTTATGAATTGTTCCATTTTAAAGAGGCAAACAAGGAATTATATCAAACACCACAGATGTCCTGATCTCTCCAATGAAATACACTCACATTCTCTAGGCAGTTTTGGATTTTTGCCCTCACTTCCACTGAAACTTTTAACAAGCTTCAGATGTCACAGTTTCCAAGATAACAAGTACTTAAGAAGTTCTAAAGGAATAGCAATATTAGCTGCAACTAGCCTTCCCCCAGACCTTCCAAAATTCCTTGCAGAACAAGGTACTGTTTATTCCTAGATGTGTCTTAAAAAGGTGGCAAATACATCAAGCAAGTTTCAACTTTTTGCTCATTCTTTGCCTACACATAGGCAGGAACAGAAAAAATGGTAATGAAGCAATCAAGGTAAAGTATTAGCGAACAGCATGACAGTCAGAACTGCTGTAGTCACAAGTTTTAAGTACTTACGAAGTGCCCAACCAGCAGTTACTGAAATTCAGAATCCCCGTAAGAGAACTATTGCTGCCCTCTTATGAAAATAGCAACAGAATGAAATTAAGGACTAGATGCACAGAAGTGTTTCAACGCTCGCTCACACTGAAGTCAGGAAAGGTCGCTAAACCGCCAGTACTTTCAAATAAAGATTTAGTTACAGAGCCAGAAGAAGCGGCAGAGCATCTCAAGCCCTAGTGCAGTGGCACACGCTATAGGACTCTTTCCGTTTCCAGTGCTTTACAACGTCATCACCATTTAAGTCTAAAGCATGAATTTTATTCTTTAACTGCATATTAAAAAGAAGAGTCAACCAAATAAACTGCAGATAGCTACAGAGAAAGCAAAGCAACAAGTCAGTCAAGGTTGGCATCTATATCTCATTAACTTTAAAACTCACCTGAGACGCAAGCTCACAGCAGGGTACCTCCCGCCTCCAAATATAGGCATATTTGATCCTACTAACATGTGGATATCTTCAAAAGTCCACAAGATATTACGAACAAAGTCATTTTTAAGTCCCTTCATTAGGAGAAAAAAATTGGTCTATAAATTGCTGTTATAAAACACGTTCGCTATGACATTCTGCAGAATTATGAGAAAGCAAGAAGCAAAAGCAGCAAATAAAAGACAGCACATAATGAACTATGCTACGCATTCACATTAACTTAAAAGACTGAGATCACAGATGCCACAAAAGCTACTTCTACAGGGGGCTTAGTTTTTCTCTTGGTTCCAATTTAGACCAAATTTTAAAATGTCTGATTAAATTGGGGGTTCAGTGTTTGAGCTCAAATTTCACATACAGCATACCTGACTGTTTTCCCCGTCATTGAACAAAGTAGTCAGGTTTTGTTCTTTGGGGGCTGAGGCCACATGCCCCACTATATATGAGGGTTCAAGAGGCACACTGCCCTGTGAAAAGCACAAGGATAAGGAGTGATTCTGCTGCTGAGGTAAAGTTAGGCCATTAAAAAAAATCTCAACACGAAAAGCATATACGGGAAAAACCTTTAATAAATATTTATTTAAAGATGTTAGAGGTAAACTACAAAAAGCCTCTAGTCAGTGACTGGAATGTTTCTTTTCTGTAGCTAGTACTAAAATTTTGTACTTTATGCTCTCATAGGCTTTGGAAAGAAATCAGAAAGTTTTTATAGAAATACTTTATTACACCAGGGTCCACATCAGATTATCAGTCTCCAGAATGTAAAACCTCTATCCTGATGTCTTATTTATAAATTAAAGAAAATGACACTGTACAAATGCACAACAGCTTCTTTATGATAATTTTATATATCTTTATGATAAATCTGCCGTATTAGGCAATAGTTCCTCAAGAAGGTGGAAGAGAGAAGCAGTCCTTTTTCTAAAAGCTTTCAAGTACTTGAAATATATTTCTTCATTTCAGAATATTACTACACCACCACATAAGCCGTTAAAATTTTACGGATAATGTAGGTTAGAGCCTTCATAAATTAGCTGACCAAGTCATTTGGCATACCAGTTGGTAACACTGTCTAAGCATAACTATAGCATCATTATGATATTAACGTGGACTGAATACAACAGATCTTTCAACCTCTCAAAAATGTAACCAATTCCTGTATTATGTTACTCAAAAAACACAGGAATTAGCAGTTTTCATAAATAAGTTTAGCCAGACTGAAACCCTGGATTAGGGCCTACAGTTTGTCATAGTTTGTTGCATAATTACTATAAACATCTCTCCCTTCCACTTGTGTAATCTCATAGCAAGTACTTGTGAATGTTGCTTAATTGTTTTGCAAACATTTTCATAGATCTCATTTTCCTCTTCATCTAATAAATTCAGGGCCAAACCAGATTCATTTTAATGGCAGATTCAAAAAGAAAGGCCAAAACCTTAGGCTTCCACAGAACCTTCTGAATATCAGATCTTCCTACTTTAGTAGAGTCGTTGATGACTACTTCTAGCCAAATGTTTTGTTTCTCAAAAACACATAGATAAATAGGTATTTAGTACTACGATGACAGAAAAAAATACTTTCTGAAATTTGGAGCTCTGAAACACTAGCATAAGCTAAACCACACATACTGCCAAGTCCTTCTAATGCCTTTGTTCGTTTCTTTCAGCAGAGTACTGCCGCAGCACCTTTGAAAGCCTTTCAATATGTATGTCTCTACAAAAACTAAGGTCTCATTTAAAACATTATATATGCTAACCTGGTTAGAGGCACCTGGATCTTCAGATAACGAAGAAGGCATTTCAAAAGGAGCTGGCCAGGAGGCCCGTCCTGTTTCATCACTCTCACCTGAAACAGGACCCTCCTGGTGTTGTTTTGAAGTGGAAGGAACAGGCTGAGCAGCTCCATCACCATTAATGCTGACAAAGCAACATTAAGAATTTCAGTTAACAATATGCAAACAGAATCCATTTTAGAACTGTTACGTTTGATGCACTGTTCTCAAAGAATGACTTTGCCTATATGCCAGAAGACTGCTATATTGACAAGCTGCTCAGACTCTTATATATATTACAGCAGGTGTCACAATCTACCTTGCACATTTTAAGTTGTTCTTCCCTCAAACCCACTTCTCAGAAAGAATACTGAGATCCGCAGATAATTAAGTCACCCTGTTTATTGCATACTTTAATACTTACAATGCTTCAATTCCTGGTAAAAACATTTACATGTTATTTCCTGATTTCATCCCTCAATTTTCTCTGCCCAAGTATAAATCAGTAAATAAGATAGCCCGTAACAGAATTTTAACATTTACTTCACGACAAGAAACCAGGCAAAAGTAAGTGGTACAGAATTCAAGATTCATGCAGACATAAGGTTACCTGTAGTACAAAAATTTAGAAAGTATAGCCTTCTGGTACCAATGTTCTTTACTCTTCTTTTTTCGTTGCCACTTCTGATCAATCAGCCTTTGATAAAACTCTTTCAGCCATGTCCAGTCCCCTGTCTAGGCAATACCATAAATAGGAAATTAATGTCAAGAAGCATCTACAAAGTAAATCAAGTGCCTTATTAACTTACGAATACTCATCCACAGCAGCATAAAAACCCTCAAACCCCCAAAACCAGAAAATAACTTTACAGCTGAAGCTCTGAATTGGTCATTTATTGAAAATGTATCTATTAGAAAAGTTACATTCTTAGCAAAAAGTTGACTTCATTAAAAAGCCAGATATATGCTGAGAGATTACACAGTAACAAATACTTGATAATAAAATTAATAAAATAGTATAGCAATACTGAGGTAATTACAGAAATGTGGGACATGGAATTTTAATCCTACGATACCATTAATATGGGACATCAGATGCAGTTCGTGGGTAAACTGATCACTGCAAAATACAGCACCTTTTGTATTCACATATGGTTCTCATGAATTCTGACACATACATGCTTCCTTGCTAGCTAAGTTATTCTTCAAATAATGCCTTTTGACCATACGACATACTCAACAAAACCCAGATTGTTAACCTGAGATGATCGCATGAAGAGTTCTTGAATATCTAGCTCATCCAACAGAAGCGTCCGCCCAATGCGATGTACTGCCATGCTCACATGTGACTTGCTGTAAGGTATCTTCAGAAGTTTTTTAATATTCTTGTGGGAGAAAAGAGAACAGAGATTATATTCCATGTAATTATACTGCATTGTAAGACAATTCTTAGGAAATTGTAAGCAAAGAATATACCACTAACATTGGAGAGGCGTGGGCAGACAAATAAAACCTTATAATGCCAGTATTTAAGAAGGCCATTCCACAAGAAATTGCATTTGTGGACATCAGAGAACATGAACGACAGAGATAAAGGGGCCAAGTAATCAGTATAAACCACACACATGGTTTAAACATGATTTCTCTTTGGATCATCAAACCAGGTATCATCAAAAGTGACAAAAAAAATCCAAGTGGATGGTTTGGATTTTAAAAGCTTTATCTTCACCACAGGAATACCAACACTTTGGCAGATATCGAGAGGAATCTGGACAGAGATCTAAGTCTGAATACAAAAACGTGTCAAACATGTATGTTTCCTCTTCTGAATAGCCTCATCTGAATTCTGTAGATATTACCAGCACCAAAAAAAGCCGGCAAAAATCATAGGAAAGAACAAGAAGGTTGGAGGGGGGCTATCTCTTCTACGTAACAGGAAAAAATCTTGAGTGTAATAATTTACATCAAAATAACCAATTTCAAACAGACAAGACAACTACATTGCAAGACTGATGTGCTGCATTCACTAAACTGAATGTTTTAGCAGATGATTATTTGTAGAAGTCTGCAGGAAATACGGTTTTATCTACATATTTCTCATTCAGTGATGACAATTCCCTCACATGACAGAGCAAAAGTTAGGTGATCAGTTTGTGTTTCACCAGGGGATCTTTATTTTTCGTCAAGGGGCACAAAGATGACAGAAGCCATGACAGTATCTTAAAATAAGGTTTATACAACGTAAGAATTTGAATGATGGAACATACCTCTGAATCAGACACAACATCGACATCATTTCCAACTGAGTCAATGAAGTCATATGCCATCCCAAAGCTATTTAGAAAATATTGCAAGTTAAGACAAATGCAGTGTGACAGTAAATGGAGATCTCTTTCTCCAAAGCTTATTAAATCTCTGAAAGCTTTTTCTACATCAAAAGAAAAATCTAGCTAAACATTATGAGGCATAACGGTCTAAATGAATTACAGTAAGAATCATCTATACTGATGAAGAATGAACTTGATGAAACCGAGCAACTGCACTGTGCATCACTTCGTACATTCTTCTACCATTATTCTTATATTATTTTCCCTTCCTTTTCTGTTCTACTAAACTGTCTTTTTCTCAACCCATGAGTTTTAACCCCCCCCCCCTTTTTTTTTCCAATTCTCTCCCCACCCCACTGCAGGGAGGGGGGAGCAAGCTAACAGCTGTGTTGTTTAGTTTAAGCAAGTTTAGCTGCTTGCCGGGTTAAACTGCAACACAAAGTCATTTGGCATTCTACTAGTTTTCCAAAGATATCATTGGAAGTGCTCAGATAAAATATATTTTAGAGCATCTTCAAATTGTAAGTTTCATACAAATGAAGAAAACCAGAACTATTAAGAGTGTTTGTTAAGACAGCTATGGGGAATTAGAGAAATTGATTTTTTATTATTTTTTAAACACTAAAAAGGAGAACAGCTTTTCAAAGAGCTTATCTTTCAGGCATTAAGCACATGAAATGATAGCAGCTAAAATGAAGGAATTTAATTTTACCTCTTATTTATGTTTTCTAAAATTAGCCTACATGTTTTAACAAAGACATCCTTGTATCTTCATCCACGCTCATTAAGGCCTCTTTAAATTACAAGCTATTAAATTAGAATATTTCAATGTACAGATCGTTCTTTCAAATTAAACCAGATATTACTATAACCCAACCAAATACATGATGCGTGTCTGAAGTCATACTTTCACTATTAATTTTTTAATACTGACACTAGAGGCAGAGATTAAACCGCCAGCTTCTATTTGACAAACATAATATCTAAAATAAACAGGAAAAATTCATAAAGCCCTGAGAAACATGTTACCCTGCTCAAAAATGTAAACCTCCTGAAACAGATTATGAGGATTTAAACACAGCCCCTCCACAAACTGTTAAATTTCACTAACGAGTGACTAAGTGTGAATTTGCTTGCTCAGTACAGGATTTAAGCCTCCTATTTATAAACACTCTGAAATCAACTCATCCAAGTCTTTAACAAACATCCATACTGAAAGGTAACACGGCTTTTTGGTTTTGCCCCTCATTTCACCTTCTGTGTTCACTCTTACGACAAGACTATAAAGTTTCTTTTGCCATTAGTTAGCCAGGTCCAGTTTCTAAAGATCCAGAAGAGCTATAAATTGGCTCTGTAGCTTTCAAGGGGAACCACACTTGTTCCGTCTTCATCTGTTATCAAAAGCAGAACGGCTGGCTGAACCAGTCTAGTTTGATTTTGGCCAACTGACAACAGCCAACCAGGGAAGAACATGAAGTCAGTTTGACTGTCTCAGGCAAGGTGTCAACATGCACTTGAAAAAAAATAATAATCAACAGCATTACCAGCTTCGTTTAGAAAGGAGACATCATTTAGAGAGGAGACAAGATTACAGCATACAGGCAAGAACTCAGGATAAAAAAAGTAGAGGGAGAATGGTTAAGAAAAAGCAATAGCTAGTTGCTATGGTAAAGTCTGTACTTTATACTCTGAATTACATAGGGTCCAAGTTCACTATTAGAATTATTCTCAAAGGCCAGGAAGAAATAGAGCCTGCTGTTATTTACCTTGAAAATGGTTTACTTTTTTTGTTGTTGCCAAGAATGGTTGTACCCGCTGGTCCCAGCTTAGCGCTTTCACGCAACCAGTTGGCAGGTGGAAGTTTCAGGTCTGTTTTCTCCTGAAGACGGGCAAACGCTGCTTGCGGTGGGGCAGACGAGTATTTCACCACAGCACTGCTTTTCACTTCGTTGCCTCCAAGAAACAATACCGACCCCTAGTTTTCAAAGGGAAATTAGTCTTTTGTTTATGAAATAATCAGAATTAAAACTATCAGGCTCGCTCTATGATAAGCTAGTTTGAATGGTAAGTGTCCAAAGCCCTGCCCTGCATTCACACATAACTTTTTCCCGCACATGGCCACAAGTATTTGAGCTCCCGACTCCAACACTCGTGTCAAGCGTATGCTCCACTTTATCTTTATGAGCGATAGGGCTGGAGCGCTATTCAGGCCAGCTCCCTGTAGAACGTGAAACTCCTCAGAAAGGCCAAAACTAGACGATAATCCACACTAATGCAGCAAAGGTTTGGGAAAGTAAGTGTTCGCTAACACCAACATTAAAGCCGAAGGCGTTTCTGCCCGAACAAGTAAGCTGTAGGACTGCGCATTTCTTTTCAAACACCACAAAACGCGCAGCTGTCACGCTCGCACGAAGGGCTTCGATCCAATACGCGTTAAGGGAAAAAACAGATCCACAAGACGCTCTTTTATGTAAATACAGCGTAGCACACCGCACTTAAGCGTAACAACAGAAATACTGTTTGCAATTACAGCTCAATCATAATTATTACGTTCCCTACTGTACTCCAGTCTTGACAACAGCACTTCTTTACTGGCCAAACTGGGAAGGAGGCGCACGCCTACGAGGCAACTAAAACCACGGTACTCTGGGCTGTGTTTACAGCCCGGCGGCTGCCCGGCTGCCCGCCCGCCCGCCCTGCCTCGGCCCGCCCCGGGCCGGCTGAGCCGGCGGAGCCGCAGGGGAGCTCCGGGGGAGCGGNAGGCGCGCTCTGGCCAATAGGGGAGCGCGGGGGGTGGGGCTTGCGGGCGGGGCGGGGCCGAGGCATGAGGAGAAGGGCGGCGGGCCATGGCGGAGGCGTTGGTGGCGGCTATTTCAGGGGCCGCCGGGTCGCCTCTCGTCCTGCTTCGCGGCTCGTTTGGCTCTCCTGGGCGGCTTCCCGCCCACGCCGTCAGGCTCGCAGAGCCGGGTGGTTGCGGCGGGGGGGCGGCCCCCCGCAG